>CALZFC010000284.1:790000-805000 GCA_945643635.1 Allodiplogaster sudhausi | reverse complement strand
TCCCTATTCAAAAAACTGGCAACATGCCAACATGGTGCCGGCCCACCTCCGGAATGGTAATCAACAATTATTTTTTATGTGAATATTTTATCTTTGAGCTCATATTATCTAGTTACGGTGTTGCATGAAAGGGAATGGCAATCAGTTCTCTCCCCCAAACAGGCCATTCTGTGTTCACGATATACAGACAACTTCCATGTACTCACATGCGAATTCGTTGCGAAATGCGAAAAAAAAATTCGTCTTCTGTTTTCTTCCCCTCGCGATAAATAAAACTGTTTCTGTTAGAGATGGAAAATCTTTATTAATACATTACAATATGAAATATACTTGAGGTCCAATACAGTGCCTGGAAAACGAGAGAGAACGGCGGGCAAAAGCAGATGAGCGATTGTTGCAAGAGATTACACAAGAAATCCAGAATCGGATTTAACAATCAAAATGACAGATACATAGAAGGAAATCGATAAATCTCTTGCGAATAAAACTTAAAAATTGGCCATTTCAGACCGGTTCGAACGAAGAAGAAAAAGCCTCATTTGTATGAATAACTCGCATTAAAGGAGGCTTAAACTCGGAAACTCCTAGCACGAAATGGCCGATCTTATAGTACGATACATTTTGGCAACGTGATTCTGGCAATTTGCCAAGATCCTTGCTTCGAAACCTTTTCTCGTAAATTCAAATTGGCGGTTTGCGTCCGTTTGGTGAATCATGAATATTCCGGTATATATTTTACGGCCGAACCACGAAATTTCACGTTTTTCGGTCATGATATTCTCGTCAATCCTATTTGGCCGTAATTTGGTCATGGGACTAATGTTAAATTTAAAGTTCTGTATAATCACTAATATTTCCCTCATGATCAGGCGACTCTATTCAGATGCAAATTACTCCTCTAACTTTTAGTTTAGTAAATTGAATGTTTGCTGATGTTTTCGCAAGCTCAATCCGGACATATTCACAGAATCATCCTTATAGCAAAAAAATTAAATTGAGTTTTCGCCTCCTTTAAATGAGAGACAGCATACATTATAAGACACGCTAGAGAAACAGAGAAGGAAAAGAAAGGACCGCGGGACGGGTATGGTAACGGGATTGCTCTCTGAAAGGCATCTTTAATCAATTTATATAACTTGTATTCAGCTGCCACTAGAACACACTCCACACACGGGAATAGCCACCCGTTCGGCTTCGGACTTCAGACGGACTTAACATAAGTTTGCAAAGAATAAGACTTCGAAAGTAAGACTTCAGAGGTGACGAAAGCGCTTTTCTGAGCTTTTTCTTGTGGCGGGACACACGACAAGCGGTGAACGGTTAGTTACAATCTATAGGCTGTCTTTTTGTTAGTTATAAAATCTTTTTCAAAAAAGGTCATTATAGCGATTAAATATACCGGATGCGATGTAATGTACATTTCATGCTACAAGGCTGGAAAACCCCCTTTGACCCTCAACTGTCTATGATTAACAATAAGCGTACGAGTAACAAAGACTATTCGTGCAACGAGACTAGAAAGGTGAAGTGAAATCTAAGAAAAGCGGCCTCGGCTCACGATCCCGCCGGATGGCATGAAGGAGGAAAGAGAGAGGCGCAGACCCCCCGTGGACAGACTGCCAAGGCCGGATGAGGCGAGGGGTGCGTGGGGTTGCCGGAGGGGAGACATGTTCGAGGGAATCTGGAATTAGGTTATGGTTACAGCTTTTACTATTTAATTTTACAAAAAAAACCGATACTTTAGGAACGATCATTTCCAGTTAACTCCGTATTGTCTGACTTTCTCTCAATGAATCATATTCTCAATGATCAAAGCCACGCATCTTGCATTAAATATGTAAGCTTTCGGGGCATCAGATTTCTTATGCAAATGCTTCATCATAATTCGTATCGCTTCTTGGAATTTAGCATGCGTGACGGAAATGAGAGCAAGCTTCGTCTAGGACACGACAGGGATTCCCTACGACATATCGCTCTTTCTCTCTAATCTTTCCCTTGCTATTTCTCACTCTCTCTCTCTTTCCCTCTGCCTGTTTGTCTCTCTTTCTCTCTCTCTCGGCCAAACATCCCCTCTGCCGACCTCAGCCCTTCTGAGAACTCCTCCATCTCCGGCGCCACTCGCTCCATGGATGGCGGCGGCCCCATGCAGTCCAACGGCAGCGATGGCGCGCCATGGAAGCACCGAGCGAGTCTCCCCCACCAGGAAGGGATGGTGCAGATGGGCGACCTCCTGACGGATATAACACCTTCATCTCTCTCTCTCTTCTCTTTCTCTCTCTCACTCTCCTCTTTTTCTCTCTCTCTCTCTCTCTAGCTCTCTTTCTCTATCTCTCCGACAACCTTGATAGCCTCAGGAGTCCTTCCTCCGGATGGGAAGAAGGTGGACGGTCGCAGACCCTTGCGTGCACGGAACGCCGCGTAGTCGCGTTCTAACTGAAAGAAGCAGCCATCTCTGCCAAGCTCAGACAATTACTTATTAACACTACCATTTAACACACACAAAATACTTCTTCACTCCTAAACAAATATATTTTTTTCATCTCGTCTCACAGTTAGGGGAACGTAACTCTTTAGGGTCCATGCTATTACGCTAGTTAATCTACCCACTCAACAAAATATTGTATTATTTTTTCACGCTAATATGATGTTTTTCTTTCTTAGTAAACTGTCTGCTGATATTTCCGCAAATTAAAAAGAAAAAGTAGACGCAAGTCTCTGACACAAACATTGACTTTGCTTTAATCGCGTTATCGCAACTTTTTCCGATTCGCTTCTTGCTTGCCTTTGACATTAGCGAGTGGCTAATCGAGTCTCGCCACGACTGTTTCTCTTCTCTCGCAGGAGAAAGAGAAGAAAGTGAAAGGAAGCCACTACGCCAATCATACAAAACACAATCATGACAGTCATTCGACAAAACACATCACTGGCATGGCGAATCGCCCCATGTTAGTAGACTTTTTTTTACATTACATTTGTCAATAAAAAAACCAAAATTATGAACATTTAAAGATGAGAAAGAACCCATGAACTGATAAATTTAGATATAGTAAATGGCCCATTTGATTCGCCACTCACTCCACACACTCACATAGCATGCACGTGCTGGGAAGGTGGAGGAGAGAGAAGGAGGCGGCGGATCTCCGGCAGGAGAAAGCGGGCGGGGACGGGGAAGGGGAGGACGGACGGAGGGGCGCACCTGACGACGGACGAGAGACAGACGACGGATTGAAGCACGCAGGTCACGAGTGCCAGGAATGCCCGGCTCGCCGAGAGAGGGGGCCTCGTAGTCGGAGAGGGAGTGAGACGAAGAGGAACGGGAGCGAGGAGTCGACGAAGGAGCCGGAGACGGGTCCGGCGGAGCAGGCAGCGACAGCTGCGACGGAGGCTCTGGCTGCACTTCCTTCACGGTTTCAAAAGGGGTCGGAAGGGCCGGCGGAGTCGGAGTCTTCCTGGACGTCTCTTCCACAGGGGCTGCTTCAGTCACTGAGCGGAGCTCGTCAAAGAGCGACACGCAAGGAGTCGGCTCCTCCGGCTCGATGGCATGGCAGACCGTCTCGGTCAGCGAGAGCAGCAAAGGCTTCTGCTCCACCTGCGGCGTCATGTCAGTGGCAGTCGAAATGGGCTCAGCCTGCCGCGACGCGACCGCGTCACGTCGTGCCCGCGCCGATCGCGGCGTCCAGCCAACGCCCGAGTCGGAGTTCTCCAGCTCGGAGGCCAGCGAGTCGTAGAGCGAGTCCATGGAGGGTGACCGGTACGGTGATGGCTTCTGCCGATACGCCCGCAGCTCCTCTTCCGCGTCGTCGAACATGCTCTTCACCTGGAACCAAAATATCCGTTTATTCGTTCAAAAAAGATTGCCCTTTAAGAAGGCTACTTCACTAAATGAATCCCTAACTCCTATGAGATCGCCACCTTGAGACAAAGAAAATGAGGCAGACACAATTAATATGGCCGAAAGCAGGAGAACGATAAGACAGCTAATTAAATTAGGGAGAATTGGATATCGTGCTATGCCTCCCCCCCCCCCTCCTTTGATCCTGTGAAGTTCCTGATTGTGAGACATAAATAACCCCTATGACCCCTGCTCATTGGCAACCAACCAGTGATACATCCCTCAATCTTCTTCCTCCTTTCTCTCTCTCCCATTCACGAAGTTCCGCTTACTATATTTTTCTCTCTCTTCTCTCTCTCTCTCTCTCTCTTTCTCTCTCTTTCTCTTCTCTCTCTCTCTCTCTTTTCTGCAACACATTTATATGCGTACACGGCCGACATCCACTCAAGTGGAGTTGAATGGCCAGAAACGGGTGGTCGAGGGTTTACAGGCGTCTCCTCTACCAGTATGCAATACAACAACACAACAATGCTGATCAGATGAACCAGAGATGTTTGGAGAGAGGGAGAGATTGAGAGGGGGATGTAAAGAAAGAGAGAAAGGCCAGTGATACAGAGAAAGGTAGGCATATGTAGAGAGAGAGAGAGAGAGTCATCCGAAATCTGGAAGCTCGAGTGGGTTGATTAAACAGCCCTGTACGCAGCAGTAACCAAGATATCATGGGTAACCCATTTGGCAATGAAGGAAGAGAGGCTATCGCAAATGCAATAACAGCCAGCCACGATGTAAGTGGATGTACGGGATAGCCGTGGGAGCAGAGAGAGAGAGAGAGAGAGAGAGAGAGAGAGAGAGAAAGAGAGAGAAAGAGAGAAGAGAGAGAGAAAGGGAGAGAGAGAGCGACCAGAATGAGAGAGGAGAAATGTTAAGGGATTCAGAGAAAAAGGCAAAGGTAAACTCGTACCATGTGAGTGTTTCGCGAGAAGTGCGAAAGGTTCCGGCTTCGAGGGCGACTTGTTTGTTTGCGAAAATACAAGTTGAGGGAAGGTGAGGGAGAAGAGGACCGAGTCAGTTAAGCGATATTAGGGAGGGAGGGACAGGGAATAGACCAGCAGAACCCACTTCATGGTCATGACAGCAATGGTCAGTGGAATATCAGAGGTCTAATCAACAAGAAGGCAACAAGATAATTCATCTCTCGCTATCTATCTGTATATATATATATATATATATATCTCTCCTCTCTCTCTTACTCTCTACATCGCTTCTCTCCTTCTGACCAGCATTGTTCACTTAACCACTGGCTACTTATTTGTCTTCAAACCAAAACTTGTCCACGAGTTTTGACCGGCATTCTAGTACCTCTTGACAAAATTTTTGCTTACAAGGGAAGTCTTTCGGCGGGGTGTGGCAAAACACAACATATTATACATCATTCGAAAGCTCTCAACGAGCTGATAACGTATTTGATGTTTATAGCTGCAGAAGAGAGCGCTAGAAAAACCGAAGCACAGGCGTACCTGGGTCTGGAAGGGCCCTGGCTTGTAGAGTCCCCTTCCAGACCAGGCGCCTGCAGCCGCAAAAGTTAAGAAATCGAACGGGATTTTTTTATGCGGAATGTAAGCGACTTGCTCTTACAGAGAAACAAGATTCAAATAGAAATAATACATCCGCAGTTGTTTAAGGCAAAAACATGGAAGTTTTTGAGATAGATGGACTTTTTGAGAATATGAAAATTTTACAGCGTGATTTAATATGTGAACTATAATTTTTCATGTTAAAAACGGCTTGAAAAAGAGTAATTAGTGGCTTAAAACTCAAAAATCTCTTAAGAAAAAATTTATTTTTCTCCATACAAAACAGTCCATTTTTCACCAAAGGGGGACCCCTTTGGTGAAAAATGGCCTAAAAGATTTTTTTCCCAAAAGTCATCAGAAATGAAGTTATTAATTATTATATGGCCTACTGTTACGTAAACATTAGTTTTAGAGTCCATAAAGCTATCACATATCGTGCAAATGTTAATTTTAGGGTATTTTTCCTGCAATTTCGGCGAAAAAGAATCTCTTCTGCAGCTATAAACATCAAATACGTTATCAGCTCGTTGAGAGCTTTCGAATGATGTATAAATTGTTATGGTTTGCCACACCCCGTCGAAAGACTTCCCTTGTTAGTCGTTAAGAGAATGCGGAAGTCTTGGCCGATTACCTTTGAGTGTACATAGGTATAAACATGTTTTGAACTTGTTTTGATCCATGAATTGAACAATAGTTCTTGGGGGGGGTGTAAAATTAGACAAATTTAGAAGGAAATTAGTCAGCAGGATAATTTGGTGAGATTGTAGAAGATAAAGAAAGATCTGTCTCTGACCTCAGTGTAGAGATCCTGCATGGCGAGCATCTGCTGCGCGAGTTCTTCGTGCCTCGCGACGGCCTCGTCCAGCTGCTCGATCAGGGATTCATTCGCTTCCGACAACTCAAACAGCATATTCGATCCTTACTTATCTCCTTCTTCAACACACGCTTTAATCCCACTTCAAAATGTATTTTATTCCTCCTAAATATTTTCTCCCGACCCTTGCATGCAAACAACAAATCCACTTTGATGTTCGGTGTTGCTCTTAGAAACAATGTTTGTTGATAGGCATTCTGATACTCCTCCATGCCCCCCCTTATTCCTCTCTCCTCTCTCTCTCTCTCTTTCTCTCTCTCTCTATTCCTCTCTGTCTCTCTCTTTCTATCTCTTTCTATCTCTCAAGCTGCTCCTCTCTTTTAAAGGAGGCTTAAACTCGGAAACTCCTAGCACGAAATGGCCGATCTTATAGTACGATACATTTTGGCAGCGTGATCCTGGCAATTTGCCAAGATCCTTGCTTCGAAACCTTTTCTCGTAAATTCAAACGGTTTGCGTGCGTTTGGTGGATCATGAATATTCCGGTATATATTTTACGGCCGAACGACGAAATTTCACGATTCCGGTATATACTTTACGGCCGAACCACGAAATTTCACGTTTTTCGGTCATGATATTCTCGTCAATCCTATTTGGCCGTAATTTGGTCAGGGGACTAATGTTAAATTTAAAGTTCTGTATAATCACTAATATTTCCCTCATGATCAGGCGACTCTTTTCAGATGCAAATTACTCCTCTAACTTTTAGTTTAGTAAATTAAATTTTTGCTGATGCTTTCGCAAGCTCAATCCGGACATATTCACAGAATCATCCTTATAGCAAAAAATTGAGTTTTGCCTCCTTTAAAACAGCCTTTCCACTCTGCCATCACTTCGCATGACACTCATCAGTCATGCAGAAAATAAGAGTTGCCAGAGGCAGGGAGACAGCTGCCAGAATATCTTTTCTTCCCCCTTATCTTCGCTCTGCTAAGGTGCGAAATGGCAGAGTTAGGCTCTAACTAGATTTTCGCTATATTCCTCGCCTTCTGCCTCTCTCCCTCGCATTCTCTTCATCTCTACTTCTCTCCACCCCATTTCCTTCTTTCATCACCTGCCCGCAAAGAAGGTTAACGACAAGGCGTTCGACCGGCTTCTGCCCGGGAAGAGCTTTTGCAGGGCGAAGAAAAAGAGGGAGAGAGTGATATGAGTAGACAGGTGAGGGCCTGATGTCACTGGAAAAAGAGAGAAGAGAGAGTGCAAGAGAGAGAGAGAAGGAGAGAGAGGGAGAGAGACTGACAATGAGTGAGAAAGAAGAAGAGGGAGAAGACAGAGAATATGGAACAGCTGCCAATACCCGGTAGCATCAAGTAAAGCAGGTAAGGATATCATCTCGTATTTCACTCTTCCTGAATGAAGTGTCGAGTAACTTCACTCCCCCTTGAACGTCATGCTCTCCCGATCTCAGTCTCAGTGAACCATCACTGATCTGGGCAAGTCCCCACTTTGCACGTCGTCAACCACTCAGCACGTCTCCCAGCCCGTATATGCATAATTCTTTCGTGCTCATCTACTCTTATCTCAAGTAGTTATGTACTTGAGAGAACAAAGGATCACAGAATAAAAGGGTGTGAATATGCATTCAAAGCCAGACCATGAGTATTATGTCTGATTGTATTATACGATGCTTTTGCCCCGGCATGGATTCATATTAGTCTCATTCACTCTGCCCTCGCCTCTGTTCATACTCTCTCCTCTTTCCCTATCTTCTCTCGCATCTCTCCCCCCTACACACTCTCTCACCTCCTTCTCCCGGTTGCTCCGTCGGCCGATCTCTGCGAGGAGGTGGGCGACGTGTTCGGCTTGCGTCGCACATTCTTCGTTCTTACGTGCTACCAAAGCCTGGAGCTTAGCGACCTGAAGAGAGGGTGAGAGAGAGAGTGAGGTGAGAGAGAGAAAGAGAAAGACAGACAGAGAGAGAGAGAGAGAGAGAGAGAGAGAGAGGAAAGAGATGGAAAATGGAAAGAAGGGCAGGAAGAAAGTGAAGAATACTAAATTGAGGTGGATTAATGGCGATAGGTCTCTTCTATCATCTGCGCTCTTTTATGAATGTATTTTAATTGTGTTCCTCGAATCTTTCTTACCAATCCCCTCAATTCATTCTTCTCAAATCACGTGTTTTCTCTTTGAAAAGACCATGAACCAAACGAAAGATTGAAGGCAACACAAGACAGAATAACACGACTAATCCCCTGAAAGTGCCACGAGAACAGCAGACAAAACGTGGAGGATAAGTGAGAGCAGAAAGGAGAACGTTTTGGAACAGCGCAAGTGAATCACGGCAGGGAATGAGGGAGAATTAGGGGTAGAGTGTGGAAAGAAAGAGAAGAGAGAGACAGAGAGAGAGAGAGATCGAGCGATAGAAGGGAAGACAATGAGATTAGAGAGAGAGAGAGAGAGAGAGAGAGAGAGAGAGAGAGAGAGAGAGAGAGAGAATGAGGATCGAGCAGGTAAGTTGTTGCCAAGCGAACGTCAGTGCATTAACGAATATGGAGCAAAAATTCGGGTTCGCTCGTTATGCGCTTTTTCCGCCTTATTGGAACAAAGTAAACATGAAGAGATGTTTCACAAAGGAAGTGAGAGGCGCAGTCAACAGGCAAACATAGTATTATTTACATAGGAAAAGACACGGTAACCATTCAATGACTTTCCCAATTCAACCACGAACGAATGGAGATCTGCCAAGTCCTAATGTACTTGATGCGAGTAGAAGAAGAAAAAGAGTTCCAGTCAGGAACGAAATGACGTCAGCAAAGAAGAATGAACAAACGGAACAAGCGTAGTGAGAAAAAAGTTTTGCCATATGTTGCAAAGAGAAATATAATAACCATAAAATAAATAAAAAAACATAAAATAAAAAAAACAAACATTTGAAGTAGCAATGGACAGCTGGCTCCTAATGTCCGAGACGGCCACTCGTTGATCTGCCTCCTGCGTCTCCACTTCCTTCCGCAGAATCTTCGACTCGGCTGAGAGTCTGTCAAATGAGTAAAACAGATATAAATTAATCAATATTAAACATATTTTAATTTGTCTTTCCAATTGATTGTCATTCTATCTGTCTATGCTGCTTGTTGCTTCGTGTTACTCCCCCCCCCCCCTGTTCCACTTCGGCCGTAGATTCCAATGGTCTGTACTTGTTTGCGCGTTTTCGGCATGTCTGATTCGCGTTCTGCTTTTTATGTTCCGATCTCTGTTTCAGACACGAAAAGGGGCATTCTGCTGTGGCGGTGAGCATTCTTCGTGTGCACTCGTCTAATCTGTATTTGGAAAGAAATGGTACAAGACTAACAAGAAGCAAGGAATTCAACGATTCGAAGAGAGATGAAATGGAGCGAGAGAGGGAGAGAAAGAGGGCAGCAAGGAGAGAGAGAGAGAGAGATAGCAATAGAAGGAAAGAGAGAATGGTAAGAGATGGAAGAGAGAGAAAGAGATGGTATGTATGTAGATGCAAGGCTCGCAGCTGTACGACTTCCTTTTAGAATGAGCGCGGTGTCAATAAGAAAGGTGTCCCGGCTGATTGTTTGCATGCGCCCGATCTGTTGACACCAGCGTGTGTTTGTGTGTTTGTGCGCTTGCTGTACTCATGTGTGTTTGTGTGCACTTCCCGGCGGAATACCTGAAATTCTCCTGCTTGAGCCGCTCCAATTGCCTGCAGAACGCGCCCGTTGACGAATCGGCATCGCTGTAAGAGAAAGAGCAATGGGTTAGAGAGAGAGAGAGAGAGAGAGAGAGAGAGAAGGGAGAGATAAATGAAAAGAGAAAAGAGAGGGTCAGAGATGCAGAAAAGAGAGTGAAAGAAGCAGATAAACGAATAAGAAAGAGAGACCTAGGATTTGAAAACAATAAAAACACTTTAACGACATGTGATCCTCTTTAATCATGACGCAGTTGGGACGACTGGGGAAAAGTATGAAAAATGCAATAAAGTGGGAAGAAGACTGATGCCTCATATGAAAGTTTGAGTTTGAGACATAGCGAAAAGGAGAGAGAGAGCGAGAGAGAGAGAGAGAGAGAAAGAGAGAAGGGGAGAACAAGGGAGCAGAGACCAGAGAGTGTGAGAAAGAGCAGACCGCGAGTAAATGACTGTACACGGACAAGCCGCCATAAATCCCGCCTGAACGTCCTCGAACGAGATTAAGGACCAGACAAGAGATTTGTGGTGAGAGGCTGGAGAGAGAGAAGGGGCAAAAGGCCATGAGCACCAGGTCCCTCCATCATTCAGTGCTCCCCCCCCCCCTTCCCTCTCTATCGGGCAGTTTGTCAACGGGGAAACACGAATGGATGAAAAGAAGAGACAAACGACACCTTCGGGGTGGCTAAGGAAAAAAGGGTCTTGGCTAGCCAAAGCAATCTCGTACGAGATGATTCCGAATGCTTGCTCTTCAGCCTGTTTGGCAAAGACCAATAATGTCCCGGCTTCCACGTAAACATACTACGTAGAAGTCGTGTAAAGTGGGAACCAGTTAACAAGGAAGACGAAAGAAATAATCAAAAAGAAACATGGTTTGTAATAGCAAGCAATGGATATAAGAAAAAAATATGGTACTGTAAGAATTTAAAGGCATAACAAAAGTGCAAAAAAATAGTTTTGTCAAAGAAATATAAATAGAAAGGTAAGCGTGCTGGCCTGAAGTGTTCGTCGTCGTCAATAGAGAAGAAGCTGAGAAGCTGCGCCCGCTTAGTCAGCTCATGCCTCAGCTGAGTCGCTTGTTCGTTACTCGCCGCAATGCTCTCTTCCAGAAATTCATTTCTGCAAAATTGACATCACAATATTTTTGGTCTTTACACAAAAAGAATTAATTTTTTTAAACTATTACATGACAATAACTTATATAACTGTTGACTGTTTATATCTTTTATATTTTTTGCCGAGGTGATAGTGACTTATAATAATAGATTTTCTTTCTTCCAAATCCCTCGTGATCTATTTTTAATTCTTCTCCCTTCACTGGGTACGAGAAGGGACGACGTGCCGTTCGAATCGAAGCGAATTCCGCTTGCGACATATCTTTTTCAGGTGTCACACGACACAAATCCCCGGATCGGATCTTCTACACTTTCTATCCATCTCTTTATCTGCTACAGCTTTCTCTCTCTCTCTCTCTCACACTTCTCTCTCCTTCTCTTCCTCTCTGTTTTCTCGTCCTAAAGGAAGTCAACAGCACAGTCCGTGAATACCACGGCCGGACACGTTCGCTTCACACTTTTCCGGTCAAATGACGCGAGTAGAGGAAAAAAACGCAGAGGATTAGGAGTCAAATAGATCTGAATAGAGGATTAGACAGAGAGCGAGAGAAGACGGAAGAGAGAAGAAGAGAAACAAGATGATCGGGTGATCTGGATAAGAATAGAGATAGAGAGAAAGGTTGAAATGGAGAGGGGACAAGAGAGAGGGAGAGAGAGAGAGAGACAATCAGAGAAACGAGAGCGCGTGACGGGGAAAAGAGTTGCGCGTGGAATTTCCTCGGCAGATCCTCCCTCTTGTCATTGTGCGCCAAACATACACGTTTGACTCTTTCGGCACTTGACTCCTTTGTGTTGGAAGTGATCAGCATTCACTCTATTTTTCCCTTTTCCATCTGCTTGCAGAGTCTCTCTCCTTACTTCTCTCTCTCTCTCTCTCTCTCTCCTTCTCCTTTTCTCCACCTCTATGTCTCAAACTCACTCACGCTCATATAATCTCACGTTCCTTTTTTGCCAATTTCTCTTCTTGTCGCACGACACTCTTTCTCACATTAAAAAAGATGAAACGAAATGCTTGTTGATGTTTTCACATTAATATCAACCGTAATGACCAGCAAACAATCTTCTCAGGAGACTCCTCCGAATCCATAAAATGTAGACGTAATGGGGTCCATACAGATGACAATGTTCTTTAAAAAGTCCATTAGACTGTGGTTTTCCTTTCGTCCAATTCAACGAATGTTATGCTGTCGAAAATTCGTCACTTCATTTCATATGACTCATTCCATTGCAATGACGAAAAATATAATCATTCCTCGAGTTCTGATTCATCTTTCTTCTTTCTAGCAGATGTAAGTATAAATTCCAAATGATTGAATGAATGATAGTTTCTCATTTCTCTGCTTTTCCCTCCTCTGAACCTCATCTGAAGCTCGCGGTTTCTGTCGAGGAGAGTCTGGCCGATCTGAGCGGCGATCTCGATGTCATGCTCCTTCTGAAAAGAATTTCTCTGCTTTCCTATTAACCTCTCTCTCATTGCTCTCTTGCCTCTTATCTTTCTCTGCTTGTCTATTCATATCTCTGTTCCATTTCCTCTGAATGTTCGCTGAACAACAGAGCGACAACTGCCTCCCCTGCCCCCCTTCCAAGGAGTTCAGGGGATCACACTCAAGGCAAAGGAAGCATAAGCAAGATGCCCTCACACAAGAAGGAAGAGATAAGGAGAAGCTGAGGTAAGAGGATAGAGGGAGGATCTGCAGGGATTTTGGGGGCGAAGCTGACAAGAGCCATGAAGCATGCTTCAGTCTTGTTGCAGGAATGTGCAATAGGGAAGAGAGAGAGAGAGAGAGAGAGAGAGAGAAAGGGAGAGAGAGAGAGAAAGAGAGAAAAGGGAGAGAGAGAGAGAGAGAGAGAGAGAGAGAGGAGAGAAAGAGAAAGAGAGAAAGAGAGAAAGAAAGAGAGAGAGAAAGAATGAGAGAGAGAGAGAGAGAGAGAGAGAGAGAGAGAAAGGTCGAACGAGAGGATAGAAGGGGGGAAAGAAGACAGCTTTAAAAAGAGAATTTGAAATTGTTGCACAGGCTGTGAGAAAAAGGGGTGGATTGAGGCGGGAGAAAAAAATACTTCTCCTCTTACGATAGTTTGCAGGAGCAATTCCGAATTCTCTCTCTCTGCAAGAAAGGTAAAGAGAGCATGGAGAGGGAATGGAAGCGGGGAAAGGGCCGTGGCTGTTGCGGAGTCTGCAACATCTCAGGAATCACAAATCGGCCTCCTATTGCCCTCTTTTCTTGCGCTCTCCATGCCAACACAGCATTTTTCTTACACG
This sequence comes from Allodiplogaster sudhausi, assembly GCA_945643635.1. NCBI lineage: Eukaryota > Metazoa > Nematoda > Chromadorea > Rhabditida > Diplogasteridae > Allodiplogaster > Allodiplogaster sudhausi. The sequence goes on along the minus strand of CALZFC010000284.1, from coordinate 791,711 downwards.
ATGCGAGGGAGGAAATGATGTGAAACAAGTAAAAGTGTACACAGGTAAGTGAAGGGCACCAGGCGGGACGGTAAAGTCGTTCGCGTTGCCAAGATAAGAGAGAACGAGCAAGAATCGAAGAAGACGAAAATCAAGAGGAACAGAAAGCAACAAGGAATGGAGAGAGAGAGAGAGGAAGTAAAGAGAGAGAGAGATGAGAGACAGAAGAGAGAGAGAGAAGAAAAAAGAAAGAGATGAGAGAGAAGAGAGAGAGAGAGAAGAGAGAGAGAGAGAGAGAGAGAGAGAGAGAGAGAAGAGGAGATGAAAGCGAACAGTTCGGAGCTGACTAATCTAACCAAAGCAACATCAAAAAGACATGGAGTGAGGTGAATAGTTCTTGTCGTGTGTTGTGTCTCTTTTTTTTTTATACAAAGATCCCCAATTAGGTTGTAAAACCCTAGACAGTGCAAATGAGGGCGAACGGAAGTCAATGAACAGTTTAGTGGAGAGTGGAGACCCAGCAATATAGAGCGGAAGAGGAGATGAGGAGAGGAATAGAGAGAGAGAGAGAGAGAGAGAGAGAGAGAGAGAAAGCGAGATAAGAAAAAGAAGGGGCAAGATGATTCAATTTTGATGAGAATAGGAAAGAGGAAAGTTGAAATCGATGAATAAATGTCGCCTAGGGCTTGAGAGGGTGGGGGAATCATTCTCTCTCTCTCTCTCTCTCCCTCTCGCTCTCCCTCTCTCTCTTTCTCTCTCTCTCTCTCTCCCTTTCTTCCTACCGATCTCGCTCTGAAGCTCTCTCACTTTCTTCTTCATGTTCTCTCGCTCGCTATCTCTCATTTATTTTTTTTCGCTTTCTGTTTGCGAGCTGCTAGGCAACAACATCAAATTGGGATGTTGGAACAAGGCCGGAAAAAGTGCAAGTCAAGAAATAAAACAAAGATGAAGCATAGGTGAGAGCACGAGTGGAGAGAAATGGAGCGAGAGAGTGGAGAGGGCAGAAATAAAAAGGAAAAGCGGAGGCAAATAGAGAGAGAGAGAAAGTGAGAGAGGGAGAGAGACAGAGAGTCAGAGAGAGTGTGTGAGAGAGAATATTGTGGCAAAGATATGAGAGCGAAGGTGTGTATTCGTTGCTACAGGCCTTTCGATACGGATCTCGTACGACAAGCGAATGTGTGTATTTCTAACAGCGGATATCTCGCGATCTCTGTATATCCAAAGGGAAACTAAAGGTCCAAACCTGGCGAAGTAGACTGGAGATATCTGGAGGCAGAAGAGGGAGAGAGGACGAAGCGGAGGTCGACGGGGCATCCTCCACGTCGGCCGACGCTGCTGAGGCGTCGGCCGCTTCAGCCATACATATAAAGGAGCGACTCTGCAAGAGCGTATGGACTAGTACGAGGAATGCGGTAGAATTGACAGAAAAATACATATAATCTACAATTTGGAGTGACTCGTAGGAAACAAACAATAATGTTGCTAAACGAAGAATAATGATATTCGAGCGGGAAATTGTTGAAACTTTAGGAAAGAATCGCAAGCAAAATGTAAAGATGTGAATGAATGAGATATCAGCTGGTTTTAAAAGGTTGCACTTGGACATGAGATCCAAGATGAGATCACGCCACATGCAGAGCACGGGAAGAATGATGGGCCCCTGGCAAACGAAGAGGAAAGGGGAAAAGCTGGCTAAGTAAGGGAAAGCAGTCAGTCAAGTAATCACTTCAGC
>CALZFC010000284.1:670000-785000 GCA_945643635.1 Allodiplogaster sudhausi | reverse complement strand
GTTTTCGATACTCTAATAAATTATTACTGAATGTGCATCGAGCTTAATGAATAATAATTTGCTGCAAGGTATGGTATGTATGGGTGATTGTTCGTTGCAGGAGTGAACTGGGTGTCCTTCCACCCGACCATGCCCATTCTGGTTTCCGGCTCAGACGATCGCCTTGTCAAGATGTGGAGATACAATGAGAGCAAGGCATGGGAGGTCGGTAGCTATTCTTTTCTATTTTCTGAGAAGCAGCGTCAAATCTATCGTTTTTGAAAGTCCTCGAAATTGTAAAAATACATCGGTTTTTGGAATATTGCTCGGAAGAGTGAATGGTGGGAAGCTTCTATCATCGTCGTGGATATTTCCAACCTATGATTTTGAGACAAAAAGTAATAGGACTAAAGTGCATTGCAATTGTGTCGTGTATTAAGGATGAGTTTAAATAAAGGGCATGGCTTTTTTGAATGCTAAATTTTCTATTAGTTTGATCCTCAGTTGATGTAAGCGATGCTTTGAGCCCTGGCTTTAGGAGCCTAGGGTTTGTAAAGGGATGCTAATCTTTTGGGTATCAAATAGTTCATATATTTCTTAATGTATGTCGTTTTTTGTTACTGCTATCAGATATGGTTAATGTATTTCAATTGTAATTTCATAATTTCATTTGTAAGTGATAAGATGACATCCTCTTGAGGTTGACTCGTGCCGTGGCCACTACAACAATGTTTCTTCCGTTCTCTTCCACCCGAATGCCGAGTTGATTCTCTCCAACTCAGAGGACAAGAGTATTCGTGTTTGGGACATGCAGAAGAGGACGAGTCTCCATGTATTCCGGTTCGCGTTCTTTCGTTGGGTTCAAGTGCTGATAATTTGACTTGGTGTGCACTTTTGGTTATTAATATTTCGTTTCTTCCTTTCTTTATTTACATTGTACAATATAGTTACAAACAAAAGATAATCGTTATTAAAGACTCTTCCTTTCCAGCCATGACAACGAGCGTTTCTGGGTGCTCTCTGCTCATCCGAACCTGAACATGTTCGCAGCCGGCCACGACAATGGAATGATCGTCTTCAAGATTCAGCGGGAGCGACCGCCGTACTGCCTCGCGGAGAATCTCGTCTTCTATGTCAAGGACCGCCAGCTTAGACGTCTCGACACCACTACTGGGTACTGTAGCTCTTTCTTCCGCTACTCTTTGAACGGGAGGATTCTGTAGATAGTTACTGTAATGATTCTGGCTGATTATGAGATAGACCTGGTGTGTAGAATTATTTATTCTCTTTCTTTTTCTCTCTCTCATTCTCTCTCTTTCTCTTTCAGCAAAGATTCCTCGGTGGCGAAGCTGCGTTCTGCGGCAGCCTTCATGCAGCCGCACTACGCTCTCCAGTTCAACGCGGCCGAGAATGCCTTCCTTCTCACGACTCGCTCTCATAACAAGGAACTGTGCACTTATGACATGTACAAGGTTAGAGAGGGAGAGAACCAAGGACGAGTTGCATTGTTCTTGTTTCCTAGATCACCAAGACTGATGGAGAGGCTCAGGATGCTCCCGTCGTGAGCCGCGCTCCCGGAGTGGCGGCCGTGTGGATTGCGAGGAACCGCTATGCTGTTCTTGATAAGAACCAACAGGTAATGAAGATATAAAGTTTCATCGTCATCTGCAAAATTGTGATCGGAAAAGACATTGGAAGATTAACAGTGGAGGAATGAATAAATATCTTGTTGCTTATAATGTTGAATAATTGTTGAGATCTCGATCCGCGACTTGGCAAACAAGGAAGTTCGTCTTGTGGAGGTGCCCTTCGCAGTGGATGACATGTTCTATGCCGGGACTGGTCTGCTCCTTCTCCGCAATGATGAAGGACTCAGTCTCCTCGACGTGCAGCAGAAGAGACCCGTTGCGCAAGTCAAGGCTTCCAAGGTTGGTTCAGGAAGGGGATCCTTATTTCTAAACGGGGAAACGAAGAGTCAACATGGCATGGAGAAAATATGTATCGACGTTAGATAAATTTGCATTTATATCTATTATTTGCCATTCATTCTCCCTCCATCCCTATTAATACCCTGCCTCCTTCAGGTGAAGTACGTGGTGTGGTCCCGTGACGGCCAGTTCGCTGCCCTCCTTGCCAAGCACACCCTGACTCTGGTGGACCGCCGCCTGAACGTGCTGAGCACCCAGCAAGAGAGCACTCGCATCAAGAGTGGAGCGTGGGAGGAGGACGGCGTCTTCATCTTCACCACCTCCAACCACATCAAGTCCGTGCTTGCATTTAGCTCTGCTTTGCCCCAAAACGAACTCGACAGCGAAGGAAGCTTAATTCATTAGTGGTGGCGTGTTCATTATGCTTCTAGGGATGTTTCTGTTGAAACTTGTAAACCGATCAATATTTGTTGGTGGAATGAATGTCATTGAAGGTATGCCCTGACGGCGGGAGACGGTGGCATCGTCCGCACTCTGGATCTCCCTCTCTATGTCATCGCAGCCAGGCCCACTACTCTCTATTGCATTAGTCGTGATGTCACTCCTGTCGAGGTGCTCTTTCTGCCATGGAATCAAAAACACAACAAATCATTTTATGCTACCAGTATTCGTGCTATTATATTGTTACCTTTGGATTTTCCAGGTGCCCATCGACCCGACAGAGTACAAATTCAAGCTCGCACTCATCAATAGGAGAATCGATCAGGTTTGGCTGAGGATCTTGGCTGCCTCTTAATCTTTCTTTCCTTCCCTTTTCCTCATTATATATGAGCTTTCTTTGAGGTGCTGAACATGGTGAAGGGCGCGAACCTCGTTGGCCAGTCCATCATCTCGTACCTGCAGAAGCAGGGCTATCCTGAGATTGCTCTTCACTTTGTCAAGGACGAGAAGACCCGTTTCGGACTCGCTCTCGAATGCGGCAACTTGGACGTCGCTTTGGAGGCAGCCAAGGTTCAAAATTTTGGCATTCTTTGAGGTCAAGGACGAGCTACGGAGAGCCCGTTCAGTGAACGGCGTGAAAAGAATATATGGTTTTCATAACAAATGTCTCTTTTTCTGCATGGTCGCTCACTCGATCCTCCTCATCTTTCCTAATCTCGTCAATTGAATAGTTTGCTCCTTAGGTCGTGGACGAGAAGACCGTGTGGTCTGCCCTCGGAGAGGCGGCCCTCCTGCAAGGAAACCACGCGATCGTGGAGATGGCGTACCAGCGGACGAAGGACTTTGAACGCCTCGCCTTCCTGTACCTCGTGACGGGCAACACGGAGAAGCTGTCCAAGATGATGAAGATTGCCCAGATGAGGAACGACGTCCACGGACACTTCCAGATGGCTCTTCTTCTCGGAGATGTCGATGAGAGAATCAAGGGTAAGAGTTACGAATTAACTTTGCCATTTGAAACAATTAATTTTTATTTAAAATCTGTAGAAGGTACCTTATGCATTAATTTTAATGCTGAATTAATATATTTTGAGATGGTTGGACATTCCTTAGAAAAGCGAATTGTAATTGCAGTTCTCCGCGGAGTTGGCCAGAGTTCGCTGGCGTATCTGACTGCAGCGACACATGGAAGAGAGGCCGAGGCTGAGGAGCTCAAGGTTGAAAGAAGATCAAGTTGTAGTTATCGATTCATGGTTCATTCAAACTGAATGGTTCTCAGGGCGAACTGGAGGCTCGCAAGCAGAGCGTCCCCCCGGTGGACATGAACGCTGAGCTTCTTCTCCCGCCCCCTCCTGTAGCTAGGGTACTTGCATTTATCTTTTTATTTTATTTCCCTGGCATAGTAGCAGTGTATAAGTTGAAGGATTGTACTCTTTTGCAGATGTCAGAGAACTGGCCGCAACTCTCGACTTCCCGCGGTGTCTTCGACCTCAAGCTTGGCGCTGCTGGCGCCGGAAACGCAGCGGCGGGCAGCAAGGTTGTTGATGTTGGCTCATCCCACTCAGAACTCTAACTCCATGCCTGTGCTCTCTTAATAGCTTCTCTACTCTCTTACAATTAATGAACAAACGGATGTTAGTTGTCAATGCTTACAGGCTAAGCCGGCGGCAGCAGCCTTCGCAGCAGAAGAAGGGGACGAGGAAGTGGAAGATGGATGGGGAGAGGGAGGAGACTACCTCGTGGACGAGGACGGGCAGCCGGAGGTCGACGAGGGAGACATTGTTGGAGGGGACGAGAACGGTTGTCATCTTGCTTTGTCCTTATTTTTATCTCCTTCCTTTCTCAATCGCTCTCGTGCACCCTTGCATTATTTTCCAACTCTCTTCGAGTCTCTTGTGCTGATTTGCTTTAGAGTTGGCATAAGTTAAGTAATCGCTGGCGATATGAAAACTGAATGCAACATGGTATATATTTATTTAATGCTTATGCTTAACGATAGTATGAATGTGCAGGCGAGGGTGGATGGGACGTGGAGGACGACTTGGCGCTGCCGGACGCGCCGGAAGACGCGGAAGGCGCGGCGGAAAAGGAGGGCGGCTTCGCGTTGCCCACCCGCGGCCAGCCTCCCTCTGCCTACTGGCCGAACAACAGCCGACTCGTGGCTGATCATGTCGCAGCTGGTCAGATATTACACAGCACTGTTCCATTCAGTTTTGAAACAAGCCTACGTCCTTCCACTGTTGCACTGTCGAGATCCAATCGGATCACAAAAGACAGTGCTAATTCAAAAAAGATTTTACGGCAAAGTAGATTAGCGATTAGGGGGGTTGCAGCACCCTATCTTTGACGGAGCTTCGCATGCATGGGACTAGTACACTTTTAAAATGAACTCCCAATCCTCTCCTCCCATCCCATTGATGCTGGCCTTCGTCCAAAAAGGCCGTCCAGTGTCGGTTGCGCGCCTCGTTACCGGCGATCATTGTGTTTTCACGTAAATTTTTGTGTCTAAAACTTGCGGGAAAATAAAATTTATGGAAATAACTTGAAATGGTAAAATGTTCCAAGTTTAAAAATAGCGAGTTAATCTTGCCGCTGTTGCAGGCGCCTTTGACTCGGCCGCTCGCCTACTCCATGACCAACTCGCCGTTGTTAACATTGCGCCGTTCAAGTCGATCTTCCTCTCTCTCATGGCTAGGTTAGAGTTTGAGCACAGCAATTATTTTTTCGCCTTTTTTATATAGAAACCTGAGTATGTTGAGTAATTAGCTTTTTAAAGGGGGGGGTGCTAATTTAAGTGTAATTGCTATTCATTTATCGATTGCTTGATGGTTTCAGATCTCGCATCAGCGCAGAGGCACTGCCGGGTGCGGGTTCACTGGCCGGCTTCCCTCTCCGTAATTGGCAGGAGGCTGCCGGAAGGGCCGGCCTGCCCGCCATTGGAGTTCGCCTGGGTGACCTTGCTAAGAGACTCCAGGTTAGAGGAGAAAGATGATGACGATAAGGATATCGGAAAAAGGACTCCACGTTGAGCTTTTTTTTTTAAATTTTGCGCTAAAAGTGTCCATTATTTAGGGTGCGTACCACATGACAACCGGTGGCAAATTCGGAGAGGCCGTCGATCAGATGCGGGCTATTCTTCTCTCCGTTCCTCTGCTGGTCGTCAGCAGCAAGCAGGAGGTACGCATTCTGTTTACCTGTCATGGGATACGGGATCTCCTCCTCCTCCTTCACAAAAGAATTACAACACAAGTGGATGCTTTCTAAAGATTCCCAGTGGTACCCGTGTCGTCGCTTCATTTTACGCTGTTTATGGTTCCGTTTGCATGCTGTGATCTGATCCTCATCAATATGCCATGATGGTTGAATCCCGCCTTTTCTAGGTTGCTGAAGCTGAGCAACTGATCGAGATTTGCCGCGAATACCTCGGCGGACTTCTTTTGGAGTCGGCAAGGAAGGAGCTACCAAAGGTAACGAAAAAAGCCCCACGAACTGGAGCTTTAGAGTTTTAAATCATTTCATTTTAAAATACACTATTTGATCCGTTTAGTATTGGAGAAATTTTGCAGGCCACCCCAGCAGACTTGAGCAGAAACGCAGAGCTCTGTGCTTACTTCACACACTTTGAACTGCAGCCGGTTAGGATCCTGCTTCATGCTCGCTGAGAACAAACTAAAAGCCGAAGAATCGTTACAATTCGAATGAATCAACCTGAGAAGCTACCATTTGCAGGTGCACCGTATCTTGACACTTCGCACTGCTGTCAACACCTTCTTCAAGCTCAAGCAGTTCAAGACGTGCATGGGATTCTGCCGCAGGCTTCTCGAACTGGGTACGGTAGTCGCGTCAAGACCCACTTCCTTACCTTCCATTTTGCTATGATCCCTATTCAGGCTATGAAGACAGTGCACCACGGGGGAAAGGTTTGAGGGGAAACCTTGGTACCGAGTTTTTATGGCCTAGTGTGGTTTCAACAATAAAAAAAACGATATTCCACACCATGTTTACGGGGTGATCATAGAAGATGACGCTTTTTGTGCCAGGCATCTTAACTGGGTGATCTTTGTTGTTTGAATTCATTAACCAATTTTTGTTTTGACACTTCCCCTCCATCCCCTGGCTACTTTCATGCATACCGTAAACTTTGCCTTCTCTGCAGGACCAAAGCCCGAAGTGGCGTCGCAGATCCGGAAGGCGCTGGCGCAGTGCGAGAAGACGCCCACCAATGCACTCACTCTCGCCTATGACGAGCACAATCCATTCACGGTCTGCCCAAGGAATCTGACTCCCATCTACAGGTAGAGTGGAAAGAGAGAGAGAAGAGGTGTGTGTGTTATCTTGACTCCTCTTTTACAGAGGCAAGCCTAGCTGCCGCTGCCCGTTGTGTGGCGCCGTCTACTCTGCTGGTCTGGAGGGAACTGTCTGCGATATCTGCATGGTCAGTCCAGTTTATGGCCACATAATCCGATTAAATATCTGTAGGCATTGCTTTGGCTCCCTTTCAAATAGTCTGAAGCTTATTGAAATTAGAGGTTGATTCTTCGCAGGTGGCCCAGATTGGCGGGCGCGCAAGCGGCCTTCGCATCTCGACCCTCCAGAGTACCAAGTAGAAGAGGGGAGACTACGGTAGGTTAACGTGGTCACTCTTGATAGAGTGGGTCCACGTATTGGCAAACTGTAAGGTCCTTCCCTCAATCTCCATCCCCCGATTCTCTTTTTACCGTCTTCTACTCGTTCCCAAATGTGATCATTGCCCTCAATGCCGCCTTATCTATTTTCCCATTAATACCTAGCGCTATCCATTAGCCAATTCTTCTCGTTGTTCCATACTTCTTTCTCTTCATATTCCGCTTTGAACGGTGTGGGTGACCTTGGAGATATTATATATCCTATCGATAGATGCTAAATGAGAAAAGGATGTGATCGTTCATAATTTATTGTTTTATCAGTATCACTTTTGGTATTTATAGATAGCGAGAAAAATTATATCCTTATTCTGATCTAATTTGATGCGATAAATAGTGAAAATGCTGGCGGTGTTCACCGTGCATTGCAATGAATAAAAATGGAATGGAAGATAGGTGGTTTCAGCGGTAGTGTTGACCGTGCCCTTACCCTTCCCAAAGTCTGCTTTCTTATAATGAGGCGTTGGAGACTCGGAAAGAAAAACTGACTGAGGTCAAAGGATACGTGTGAATGTGTTGAGTTGGGGGTTCTATACACTTAGAGAGAGAGAGAGAGAGAGAGAGAGAGAGAGAGAGAGGAAGAGAAGGAGTAGCCTATAAATTGTATATCGAAAAAGCTAGATCATGATTTTCTCTAGTCTTGGGTGAGATGGCCGCTTCTATGAAGGAATACTAGCGTGGTTCGAGAAAGTGATAACTGATACGCTTTATATTGAATTATATGGTCGTCCCTCCCATATAACCCAGATTACCCCCTCACCAGTGTCCCGTTCAAACTACCATAAGATAAAGAACTTTATCGAATAGGACACGACCTGGTCCGGTAGAAAAACGAAAGTCCCCTTTGTGAAGATGAGAATGGAGGAGAAAAACCGACACTTAGAGATGGTAGGGCAGCAGCTTGTGCCCTTGAGACACCGAGAAATCTACTCTTCAAGGAGAAGGCCAAGTAAATATCCCCGCTTTCCCTCTACACGGCCCAGAGATCCGTGGGCAAGTAACTCTACTTCCCAGGACGTACCTACTCTGGTACTCTGACTTGCCCCTAATAATATCGAATTGAGACCTTACGAGGTCTCATTCGAGTATTGATGTCACTAAGATAGGTTCAAAAATACGTCGTAAGGCTTCAAAACGGCCTCATTAGGAATCAATTTCAAGTTATTAGGCATTCGTCGTATACTTTATCAGATGCGGAAATAAGCAATAAATACGTGATTATTGGTGATTTCTTAGGAATTGCATAGCCTATAATATTGCGAGTTGCTACTTAACATCAAAATTATCAACTTCCAACAATTAGAGTAATTAACTTCAAAATTGTTGTAAAAATACCCAAATTTAACGAGGTAGCAAAATGAAAGATCAATCAAACAGCAGAAACAGTTACTCAAATAAAGAATTAGTCAACAAACTGCATTTAGCAGTACTTTCAGCTTACATGGCCGGAGTCTACTCGGTGCCTGAAGTCGCCTGTGAAGTCGTGCCGAGAGTCTTTTTACGGTTGTAACGCGCCTGCGTTCTATAATAAATATAACTGTTTGGAATATAATAAAGCTTATATAATTGACATTTTGGGAACTTAACACAAAGTGAAAGAATAGAGACACTGACGTAATGTAGGTCCACCTACATTACGTAATGTAACCGGGTCGTCATGTGAACCGGCGACAACTTTGGCATCGATGTCCAGACCCTTCCACGACTTCACAACTTCTAGTTCTTTCACAACGTATTTCAGCAGGCGGTCGTGCACATTTGTCGAAGGATCTCTCTCGCCAAAGAAAACCGCGGCGATGGAAACGTTTCCTTCCCGAGCGCGATGCGCGTCTGACATGTCTAATGGCAGCAACGACATAAGCCAGCATTTTAGTCTGCAGTAACACATCATCGCATTTTTTTTTTAATTTGAACTATAACAAAAACCTAGAATGTCTCTTCAATCGGACTCCATCCCAGCTGACGAGGTAGCTCAGTGGTTGCACATTTGTGGACCTTTTAATCCTGTCGCGAAAGAATGGCCACGCCAGTGGCGTGTCTGGCATTTTCCCCGATGATATGGATTCGTGAGTTTGCAATATGTGCTCGTAGAAGCCATCGAGCAATCGATGGATTGGTCGAGTGAGATTTGCCAGAAAAACAGTTGACGTGGAAGCTCCACGTGAGCACGAGCATCTATTTTAACCCACATTAATAATGATAAGAGCAAATATCAATCATACCGGGAGCAGTCGCAAGCACACTCGGCGCATAGTGTTATGCGGTGGCTAACAAAGTCGCCACTCATCAAAAATTCCCGCATGAATTGTTCATGGCTAGTCGGATGGCCAGCAAAATACATTCCGAGGCCTGCAGCCACCACTTCTTTTGATAAACATGTATAAGGATATAAACTAATAAAGCATTATTAAAAAGCAAGGAAATACTTTTCTGAACAAGTAAATATTACGAAAATTTAACGAACTTGAGTAGCTGAAACAGTTGTCGAGGAGAAACTGCAGTCGACAAAGAACTTCTGATGGAATCTCGCTCAAGTCAGTCGTCGTTGAAGCTTCTTCGAGCACTAAAGAAATTGCTATGTAATACAACGTATTAAACTCAAAGTTGAAAAGAATATGTTTAATGAAGTGCTTCAAAGAAATAACTGAAATAATCCTCACAATCCCGATCAGGAGTAATCGCTCCCTCTTCCACTTCTCTTCCAAACTGTGCATCGAATTCTTCTTCGTCGTCCTCCAATCCAACTACGTCCACTTCCTCCTCTTCATCTCTTCTTCTTTTAAGAACAGCATTCTCTGCTAGCGCAACAGCATCACGCACGAGCTTTCGGCGGCTAGGAGACACAAACCTGCGCATCTTCTGAAAACGTCAAGCTAAAGCAAAAAATAAATAGTATTCGAAAACAAACGCAAAAGAATGAGACATAGTAGAGCCCACATTTCTGAAGTGAAGCGCTTTCAAACAATGTAAGAATTTCCTTACAGTATATTACACTACCAGTCGCACCAAAACCCTTGAGATTTACGAAAGCCTTGACTAGGCGCATCGGAATATTATTTGGCCTCAATTCTCAATGAGATGTTATTAGGCGTAAGTCAGATTACCAGAGTAGTCTGTCTTTGCCCCATGGCCTCCACCGCTAAACGCCTGCTAATTGGCCCGCCCACGAAGAAACTTGACTGCCTATTACTTCTTCTAAGTTTCCAGGTTAACCTCCGGAGTGGTCCCAAACCCTTTTAACAAACTGTGAAAAAGGCCGTGTCTGACCTGATCAATTTATCTCTCCTGTGTCTACTGGTAGAGCGGGTGGAACGGTTTCCTTCCTGATTGCTCCTCTCTGCTCCAGCTTCTGGATGGAGTAGAGGGCCTCCTGCTACGAGTCCGCCTTCTCCGCTCTGTCCAGGAGGGAGAGTCATCGTGCCGCTCGCACCGTCCGAATCAACTGCAAGATATATACAGTTAAAATACCACTTAACTGACCAAGTCCTTTATGGCAACACCTCTCACTATAACTATCGATTTAATTTCCAAACTGAAATATCTCGATTCTGACTGTCATTATTACGACACGAATGTGGGTTGCACTTGTGAACCCGAATTTTCCACCTGAGGGAAGAAAACATCAGCTATGTTATTTCCCTTTGAGCCATGGCTGGACAGTGAAACAATAACTGTTTATCTTGCCTTTGCTCAGCTACTTGAATTTAATTCAGAGTTTTCGACAACATTACCCGGATGTCCATTTGCATCGCAAACTGGAGGGGGTCTTAACTGATACCCTGAGCTCACCTCTGGGGGAGGAGGGAAAATGCCGCATTGACTCCTAAGGACTGAACCATAAACAGCCAAAAGTATGGGCACTACTTGAGGTCTCAAGCCCATAGGTAGGACAAGCTCACTGATATCTGAACTTACTTATTCACGCCAAGTAAATGTGGGCACTAAGCCTTTAACTTGTCCCTCTACTAACCCAGATCCTCTTCAGATGGTGGAGAGACTCCGCCTTATAGCGCCCGGAGCGCTCTTCTGCCATCAGCCTCACTCTTTCTCGGACGACTGCAATTCGATCGACCATAAATTTACTTTCAACTGCTAGAGTTGAATTCTTAACAATTAGAGGAATCCGTAGGAGGGCCGAATCCCCTCTAGGGAAGAAACAATATTCCTACTAACAACCAGGTCCCTCATTCATGAAAAAAGGAACGGGTCTGGTAACTTAGTGAGGAAGCGAGGTCCCCGCCCCTTACGAAACTACCTGCTGTGACACTACTCTCTTATGTTTGGAGGAGTAGCCCATAACACGTATACTAACCAGGCTCCTCTTCACTCGACTAGCCTCTCCGCCTGCTCCCGCACGGTAGCGCTTCAGCAAGGGCTAGCGGGAATCCGCCCCACTGCAAACCGATCGACTATAAATCCCAACTGATAGAGTTGAATTTTAACGATTAGGGGTCCCTTAAGAGGGCCGAAAACACCCCGAAAAGAAAAGGCCTCACACTAACTACCCGGTTACTCATACAGGAGAAGGTAACCGGGTCTGAATCCACACTGTGGAAGGGTGACAGCTTACTAACCAGGCTCCTCTTGACCCAGCGCTCCTCTCCGCCTGCTCCCGCCCGGAGACCGCTTCAGCCATCGGCCTCACGTGAAACCGCATCACTGCAAACAGAACGGCGTTAAAACCACCTTTAACTGGCCGAACTACTCACACTAGTTTACAGTCCCTCATCAAGGGAGTGCAAACGGACAAACGGGTCCCATGAGGACCCGTCTCTTACCACACTAGCTTACAGCCCCTCATCAAGGGACTGCAAACGGACAAACGGGTCCCATGAGGACCCGTCTTCCTCCCCATGAGGGAGGGCAACCAGCTCTGGTTGTGGGGGGTTGACCCTACGGTCAATGCAACAGAAAACTACCTTTTTACGGAGACTCGTGGCTCCTCTCCGAGCGGACAGGAAGGAGCGCTACTCGGGTAGACTGCAACCATACATCTGGCTCTAACTCCGCTGGCTCTTGAGCCGAACGGCCGCCAAACTTAGATCCGCTCATCAGATATCCTGGAATTAAAACCGTAAAAAACCGCCATGCAGACAAACTAGCAATTCTAAATGTAAGTGTTAGAAACTAACACAACCAACCAATTCTTCAACAAACAACTCCTGAAAAAAAAACTATGGCAAACACCTTCAAAAACGAAGTCACCAACACTCTACGACCAGCGATCGTAGAAATGTCTTCTCCCTCCTCTACAACCCTTTGCTCAACTGCTACCGTACCCGGCCAACTTGCACATCAACATTCAAAACCATCTTCACTACTCCCCACACCCTGCCTATTTCACGGTCCACTTGGTGATGATGGTAATCATCAATTAGACAAACTCTTCAGGGGAGATATTCAAATGGATTTGAAAGAGGCTGGTTACTGAGCGGTGTGTAATCCAGAAATCAGGCAGAGACCTGATTGTGAGAAAGTGAGAGCTATGCGTTCGGCTGAATCTTTGCAGTTCATTATGCGGCTTCTCCACGAAACATGCCACTTGAAGTGTGCATTTTCGACTCCCATAGCGTTGAAAATTCACTCGTGAGTACAGCAATGCGAACAGAGTGTACTGACATGATAAAGGGCAGTTCAGTTGACTGGCGGCTGAATCATTCCTCACATTGATGGGTAGATCAGACTAACTCGGATAAATAACAATTACTTCAATTCAATTCATTCTTTTATCGCACAGCACAAGTAAAGAAGATACATAAATAGAGGTAGTTAGGAAACACTGTTGAGTTCTGGGTCAAGCAATGTAAGAAAAAGGAAAAAGAAGAGGGTAAGAAAAAGAGATATAAAAAAAGTTATCAAACGACCACAGTTACAATTCTATTGTAAAAGATGACTTTGACTTGAAGATATCTTAAAGAGGAAGAATGAGTTGAACAGAAAGGGACAAGTAACCAGTAAACGAGAAGAATATTGAGAAGTAGGCTACAGACTACACAACAACTTATCGTCATTTTTAGACTGAACTGAGCGAGCGGCGAAACGCTATCTCTACCAGTTAATTATGCAATATTATTCGAAAATGAGTCAAATTAAATGAGCTGCTTGTGCCTGATTCAAGGCCAAGAACAGAAATGCATGAAAAGAGTTGTACTCTTAAAGGTAACCGTATGCCTAATGATATAACAGTTGGAATAAATTAGGGCCGAAAATTAAAAAAAAAACCTTCTCCTCTCTTCAAAATCCTCTTAAGCGTTGACTCGCAGCCTCTCCAGGGGCGTGTTCCAGTATGCCAGCATGTCGGTCAGCGCTGACTTGTTGATGTCTCCGTTCTGGTCGAGTGGAATGGCGGGCCAATTGAAGAGACTGAACAACATTAAGATACGTTAAATGGCTTGAAAGTTAAATGAGAAAGGTGGTTATAATTTTGTAATGGCATAATATGTAGAATAATACTATATGTTCTAACCTCGCCAGCCGGACGTAGGCCCGGTAGTTCCTGCTGCCTCTGCTCGCCCACTCATCCGCCTGGCGCACTGGCTCGGGCAGGGAGATCGCATTTTCGCTGACCTGTAATTCTCCACATTTTCACAAGCTAACGTATTGTTCATCATGTTCTAGAGAACTAGCCAACAGTCTGCTTCTCTCGCTCTCTTTCTCTGGTCGCGCTCTCTCTAGCCAACTGTCCTTCATGATTGGCACTCTATCCCAGATTCTAATAACTACATTAGTGCTGCGAACATGGACTTTAGCAATGCGTTTGATTCAGTGCTCTTCAGCACCTCCTTTTTAAGCTTTCTACAGTTGGCATATTAGCTAACCTACTTCGCTTCCCTGACTAGTTTCTAGTTAAAATAGAGTGCAGTCTGTTGGTGTAGCTGATGCTGTGTCACCTACCTATTAAATACATAGCGGCGTTAATCAAAGCTTCAGTTCCCTTTCGAAAATGCTTGAACACGAGTCGTCAGTTAGACTTACTCTAATCATCTATTTGATCTCTCCCAGTCAACGCGATAAAGACATCTAATGACAAAACACATAGAATACCATGTACTAGCTGACCTGGTGCATGAAGCTGAGTGACAGCACCATCTTCTGCAGCTTGTTGATGTCGTAGTCCAGCTCGTTCACGATCAGCGTGAACATGACGGCCTGGACGGTGCCCTAAGCAAAAGGAAAATGAGATAAGAGAAAGGGGTATTCAACGACAGAGTTTTATTAAACGGTGAAAGAGAAAGAAAGAGTTTCAAATTTAGTAAATAAATAGTCGTCATTTCCTGCAGTCTCAGGGAAAGATATGACGATTTAATATGTCTACCTCACCTTGATCGCCCGGTGCGGCACTGCGAAGAACTGCGTCATGTCGGGCCGCACGGCGCCCGCGTCCACGAAGGAGAACGGAGGCGGATTGCCGAACTGGCCGTTGGGAAGCGGCTTAAAGACAACCCATTCATTTCATACTTGAGCATTCTCATAATCATTTCCTTTAAGCTTTCAGTAGAAGGAGAATCACCCCCAATTCAGTGAAGAAAGCCACAAACCTCGAAGAATCGTCGATGATGTCGCTTCGTCCCGACCGATCATGTACAGGAACGGCGGGTAGTAGGCCTGCAAAGGGTTCAATCGATTACAAGCAACATTATCAGTTTGTTTTTATGTTGAAAAACCTTTTATTTCATTTAATAAAAACTACTATATACAAAAGTAAATATCCACACGAACCTCAATGCCTCGAGTCCGTCCAAACTCGAGCACTCCTTGCTTCAGTGCCTGAAGCTCACCGTACGTCTGTAATAGCAAGCAAGAGTCGTGTGCAGTAGTATTTTAATCCAGAGATTCGACAATACTAATGTATTTTTTTTAGCATCGCATAGTTAAAATTGGCCTTCACTATAATTAATTCATGATGAGTACAAGCAACAATAAAATAATAGCAGAAGAGAAATCGCGGGGGAAAAGAGAAACGACGAGGGGAGGCAAGTGTAAAGGAGAGGAGGAGGGGGGGGGGGGGTGAGGTAGAAAGAATGGCAAAGGGAGCGAGATTTTAAAGAACGAAACGACATACCTGCTTGTATTGACCGTCCGAGACCCCGTCTCGGAGTACGACAATCTTCGCCGGCAGATCCGAGTGTGAGCGTAGCCAGAGATCCAGCATCCAAGCGACACGTCGAATCAGCACCTCGTCCGGCACCTCAAAGAAAAGATCAGCAGTGATTTATTAAGTTTTCACTTATTCTTGCTATCGTTTCTGGAGGAAAGTAATAATGCATAAATCGGTATAACTAAATTGATTGTCATGACAAATAGTTTAACGCGAGTGAACTCAGTGAATCAACTGAGATGCCGCAGGGCAGTAAAGCTACCAACTCGCTCTTTGTTGGTCTTCGTGTAGTGGTAATCGCCGAAGAAGCGATCCGGGACGCCGTCGCCGTTAAAACTGAACTGAAAGGGAAGAGCAGTTACACTACGGTTTCTTCCTATCTTCCGGTCCTTCCTAAATATCTTAGCAAGAAGAGAAAATGAGATGATATACTCCATATGAAGTAGAATTATGGCCAAATCTGTCCTCCACGAAACACGATGCACTAACCCCGACGACCGACGGCTGTTGAAGCTGCGCCTGCTTTGGTCCTTTCGTGGGAGGGGCGTGGCTGACGTCATATCCGATGACCATAATGTTCTGCAGCCACTTCGAGGAACTGCAACATTTCATGCATGCAATCATTCTTCAACATCATTTCAGCCAGAATAAGTTATTAATAAGATGATAATGGAAAGAAATTCTTTGATGTGACTTGGAATCGGGGAATAAAAAAAGTAACTGTCGAGGAACCAGCAAAAAAAAGTGTGAAAGGAATATTGGGCCCGGCCCAGGGTAGTGTTTGCTGAAAAGGGAGTTTCTGTCAAAATGTTCCTCAAAATCTTTTGTACGTCTTTTGGGAAAGCCATTCAAGATGTGTCTTTCAAATCGACAATACTCTGTTTTCCGCTTGAACTGTAGAAAAGCTATGATTTCTCACTAATAATTAGTTAATTAACAGGGATAATGGATCTCCTGTGGTCGGGTTTCACGACGTAGTTCTGTCCGCCCGCCTTGACGGACAGCTTAGCGACGTAATTGTTAATCAGCCCTGAGTTCACATGGTTCCCTCGCATCGAAGTCATGATCTTCTGTAAAAGAAACACCACTTCTTCAGTTGGAAACCAATAACAAATTAAATTTGTTAATATATCTTTTATTTAGTATTCTGTATAACTCTGGTAATCTGACTTACGCCTAATAACATCTCATTGAGAATTGAGGCCAAATAATATTCCGATGCGCCTAGTCAAGGCTTTCGTAAATCTCAAGGGTTTTGGTGCGACTGGTAGTGTAATATACTGTAAGGAAATTCTTACATTGTTTGAAAGCGCTTCACTTCAGAAATGTGGGCTCTACTATGTCTCATTCTTTTGCGTTTGTTTTCGAATACTATTTATTTTTTGCTTTAGCTTGACGTTTTCAGAAGATGCGCAGGTTTGTGTCTCCTAGCCGCCGAAAGCTCGTGCGTGATGCTGTTGCGCTAGCAGAGAATGCTGTCCTTAAAAGAAGAAGAGATGAAGAGGAGGAAGTGGACGTAGTTGGATTGGAGGACGACGAAGAAGAATTCGATGCACAGTTTGGAAGAGAAGTGGAAGAGGGAGCGATTACTCCTGATCGGGATTGTGAGGATTATTTCAGTTATTTCTTTGAAGCACTTCATTAAACATATTCTTTTCAACTTTGAGTTTAATACGTTGTATTACATAGCAATTTCTTTAGTGCTCGAAGAAGCTTCAACGACGACTGGCTTGAGCGAGATTCCATCAGAAGTTCTTTGTCGGCTGCAGTTTCTCCTCGACAACTGTTTCAGCTACTCAAGTTCGTTAAATTTTCGTAATATTTACTTGTTCAGAAAAGTATTTCCTTGCTTTTTAATAATGCTTTATTAGTTTATATCCTTATACATGTTTATCAAAAGAAGTGGTGGCTGCAGGCCTCGGAATGTATTTTGCTGGCCATCCGACTAGCCATGAACAATTCATGCGGGAATTTTTGATGAGTGGCGACTTTGTTAGCCACCGCATAACACTATGCGCCGAGTGTGCTTGCGACTGCTCCCGGTATGATTGATATTTGCTCTTATCATTATTAATGTGGGTTAAAATAGATGCTCGTGCTCACGTGGAGCTTCCACGTCAACTGTTTTTCTGGCAAATCTCACTCGACCAATCCATCGATTGCTCGATGGCTTCTACGAGCACATATTGCAAACTCACGAATCCATATCATCGGGGAAAATGCCAGACACGCCACTGGCGTGGCCATTCTTTCGCGACAGGATTAAAAGGTCCACAAATGTGCAACCACTGAGCTACCTCGTCAGCTGGGATGGAGTCCGATTGAAGAGACATTCTAGGTTTTTGTTATAGTTCAAATTAAAAAAAAAATGCGATGATGTGTTACTGCAGACTAAAATGCTGGCTTATGTCGTTGCTGCCATTAGACATGTCAGACGCGCATCGCGCTCGGGAAGGAAACGTTTCCATCGCCGCGGTTTTCTTTGGCGAGAGAGATCCTTCCACAAATGTGCACGACCGCCTGCTGAAATACGTTGTGAAAGAACTAGAAGTTGTGAAGTCGTGGAAGGGTCTGGACATCGATGCCAAAGTTGTCGCCGGTTCACATGACGACCCGGTTACATTACGTAATGTAGGTGGACCTACATTACGTCAGTGTCTCTATTCTTTCACTTTGTGTTAAGTTCCCAAAATGTCAATTATATAAGCTTTATTATATTCCAAACAGTTATATTTATTATAGAACGCAGGCGCGTTACAACCGTAAAAAGACTCTCGGCACGACTTCACAGGCGACTTCAGGCACCGAGTAGACTCCGGCCATGTAAGCTGAAAGTACTGCTAAATGCAGTTTGTTGACTAATTCTTTATTTGAGTAACTGTTTCTGCTGTTTGATTGATCTTTCATTTTGCTACCTCGTTAAATTTGGGTATTTTTACAACAATTTTGAAGTTAATTACTCTAATTGTTGGAAGTTGATAATTTTGATGTTAAGTAGCAACTCGCAATATTATAGGCTATGCAATTCCTAAGAAATCACCAATAATCACGTATTTATTGCTTATTTCCGCATCTGATAAAGTATACGACGAATGCCTAATAACTTGAAATTGATTCCTAATGAGGCCGTTTTGAAGCCTTACGACGTATTTTTGAACCTATCTTAGTGACATCAATACTCGAATGAGACCTCGTAAGGTCTCAATTCGATATTATTAGGGGCAAGTCAGAGTACCAGAGAAAAATGTTTGTATCATTGCTTAAAAATGTACGATTAATAACAAATTCATTTCATCCAACGGAAAGAGTGGCGTGCTGCGTGGGAACATTGAAACAGCGCTCGAACAGCTTCAACTCACTGTGAAGTTCCAGATCCGTGATAAGGAAGATGAGAGTCTGCATTCCCTTCTGCAGAAAGAGAGGAAACGTAAGCAGAAATGCGGCAGTCGGGTGAAAAAAGAAGCATTTTTAAGCAAATATAAGAAGTGCATGCAAACTTTGTATTCGCCACTGGTGTAGTACTCCCGCATTCCATCGTGCAACTCTTGTACGCTCAGGCTGAAATTATTATCTGGGATCCTTAGGGTAGCTTAGGAAAAAAACCTGGGGGGGGGGCAGAAGATAAGAAATAAACAGTGTGATGGAATCAGGAGAAAGGGTGTAAGTAGATAGAAAAGTGGCGGTCTGGTGGAATCAAGGGAGACTGAGTTAGCGCGAGCGAGGGAGAGAGAGAGAGAGAGAGAGAGAGAGTGAGTGAGAAAGAGAGAGAGAGAAAGTGACCAGATAATTCAATCGAAAAAGCTATATCTATCCTGCAGCATGAGTTTGGAGTTGTGAATGATCAGTCCGCGGCTCCCCGCCTGGATGAGAATGGCCATGTACGCCAGATCGATGCACTCTTTCTCCCTCGCGCTCGGCCCCACGCCGACAACCACCTACGGAGAACTCACTTGAAAACACCATTAGCAGATACCGTACTCCTCTCAACCATTCAAGAGAGATAAAGGGTTGTAAGAGTCAGAGATAGAACACTGACCAAGTTGCCAATCTCTCCGCCCTCGAAGTACGATGCTCTACCAGAATTCCAAGAGGCCTTCAAGCACAAAATGGCGAGATTCTATGACACTTCTGGTGCGATAGTAATAGAAGAATCATACCCTAGCCGCATCAATTGTCACTTCGTGGTTGTTCTTGTAGATGACCAGCGGGGGAACGCGGCGCACTGGATTCACGCGGAGAGGAGACTCCTCCACGCCGTAGCCGAATCTAGACACAAATGAAGATATTTAGGCTTATTACGTATATAAGTCCTGGATATCAAGAAATATCTAAATAGGAATTCCAGAGTGGACACCAGCTCAAGACCTTCATAGCCTTTAATACATAACAGAGGGTCATCATGTCTGATTTAGAGCGTGAGAATGTTGATAGATGATGAAAAGCCAATCAACCTTCTGAGAACTTGATTGTGCTCGCCGCCCTCGTGCAAGTTCATTGCTGCCAGATGAGTGGAGATCTCTCTGAAGCGAGTGTTCGGCTCTGTTGCTGTGGCCTGTAGGAAAGTGTAAGAGAATGAGAAAGAGAAAGAGAAAGAGAAAGAGAGAGAGAGATGAAGAACAGAGCTGACCGGAGCAACCAAATCCTTCTCTTTGGGCACTCGCTGATACGGTGCAATTTGAAGCAGCTCGATCGGGTAGTACTCCGACTTCTTAAAATATGAACCCTAAACGCTTTAGGATAAATATTCTCTCACGACATAGCCCATTTCAGCTACGACAGACATCTTCTTGATGCTTGCGCCAAGATTCTGCACAACAACCGCAAGAAAATAGGCATGAGAAGGTAACACAATGCTTGCACCGAGCAGTTTCAGCATGAATTGGTGGTATACGAATGGCAGGAGGGTCGAGTCTACTTCTCTGACTAACAATTCGATTGGGGTTGGAGAAGAAGCGTTTTCGCACGACACACGGCCAATGAGTGAGCTGCAGTTGCTGGCCCCCCATGGCCAGCTCGAACTTGTCCACAATTCTGACTTCCTGGCCACTCTCTTCCTGCTCTTCCAGCTGATCACTCAGCTCGATGATTTCCTTGATAATTCATCAGTTACATTTAACAAGAAAATACCATGACAATATTAGCCATTATTTTGTTTCCTCGTCATAAATAACACTGAACAATTTTCCGTCTGGTTGTCGTGGAAAAGCTGTCCGCAATGAAGTCGAATTTAGTCTCAGCGTAAGAACACTCGACTCGGACATCTAAATGAGCAGAAATGTCGTCTATCGTTTTAAGATTTTTTTATTTGAGAAAATACCGTACCACGAATGAAGAGATTGGCCCTCTGGATGTTGTCTGGCGTCCAGAAAAGCTTCGAAGGATTCTCGCAGCCGAAGAACTCGAGGAGAGAATTGACGAGTGGCCATGGCTTGTAGAACGTCCCGTGTGTACCTTCAAACACATTCCATTCAGCAGTCTCATTTGTTAATGAGATCTTGTATAAATATTCTTTTACACAAATTAAAATCTCTGAGTTCATATCCGATGAGAATGAATTGAATGAAAGAGTCTGACTGTCAATGACGAGAGCGGGAACAGCGCGGCGTGAGTCGCCGCAAGTCTCGACTTCCTGGCCCTCCACGAAGCACACGCCTTTGCACGCCCCCGGCACGCGCTCAAAGCCCTGCAAAACATTTTCATGCTTCGAATTACTCTTTCATACTCATCACTGTGTGAGAGTTCAGAAGAAATATGTAACGCTCGAAAAGATATATTTATCGCAACAACTAGTAAGAAAAAAACGTTAACAGAATAACATTTGCTGGCACAAGGAATAAATACCACTGTCGGGACCCAGAAAATTAGGGTGGGGAAGGAGGTATTGGGCCCAGAAACCAGGGTGGGTTTGATGTTTCTGCCTATTTAATACTCAAAAACACGGTGGGGTAGGGCTTCGGGAAGGCCCAAAATCATGGTGGGTCTGTCAAATCGACAGTACCTTTTTTCGCCTGTGCTGGCAACACTCAGCATTCTCCTCATCTGTCCAATATCAACAGCCTTGAGACCCCGCCGCTGATCCGCCATCTCTTGCTGGTTCTCATAGAAGCGGAAGAATTTGCCTCCCTTGAAGACCGTGAAACGATCGCTGAAAGTAAAGGGAAAAAATACATCTCCATGGATTCAAATTCCTAAGGAATCTATTCAAGTTCATCATCCCTCAGGCGTTCATTCTTTTATTGTTGTAATATTCACCCTTAGCACAATTTTTAACTCCATAACGATAGGAAGTTATCCGAGCGAGTGAAGAGGTTCGTGCCCCCGACATTTATCTCAGTGACCAAATGCAGCCCAAGCAGACTCTTCACAACTCGCGACCAGACTGACTTTCGAATTGCATCCTCGGACGTCACTAGATCCAGAAACTGCTTGAGGCTCAGATCGACATCCCTGTCTCCGGAGAGACCCTCGTCCAGCGCACGCCTCATGTCTCCGAGAAGAACGGAACTGTCCGCGCATGGCTTGATCTGGAAAATGAGAGGGGAGAGAGAGAGAGAGAGAGAGAGAGCGAGAGAGAGAGAGAGAGAGTTAAAGGGGAGATAAATATGAGGGGAAGATATCTGGGAAGCAATACTAAAGTCAGAAGGACAGAAACAAACCTCGGCTGAAATGGACTTGGCTGCTGGATTTCTGATGTGTCGACGAGCATAGCCGGGAAGCTTGGTCAGACTACAATACACCCGGTGGCGTAATTTCACTCAATTTATAGGCGAAAAACTGAAGTAAAAGGAAATTTTCAATTGCATTTTTTTTGCCGAAACAAAGCACTCTGCTCATGACAGCCGAGGGAAGAAAAGACCTGGGGCGTCCAATCGAAAGGCTGCAGAAGACTATCCAGTCTTTCACTGGAGAAGAGAAGAGCTGCGCCATCGTAGACAATTGCGAGTTCGCTGTCTTCACCCATCATGCTTAATATTCGCCATTTAATCTTGTTTTAACATCTTTTTTAATACTAGAAAGGTTTCTTCGGTGACAAAGCCAGCGTCGAGCGCACGGTTATTCAAGGCGAGTTATGTGGTCTGTGGCACAAGAAGTCGGGTGGGGTGAGCGAAAGATTAATTTTTACCTAGCATTTCACTGATATTTGGGGTAGGTAAGGGGCTACCTGAAATCAGGGAAGTCCTGTAAAACCAACAGAACCTCTTCAACCGTACAGATTCAGCAGGGAAAACAGCTGCAGGCATGCATGATTCTTTTTTACTCGCCTACCCTTAGAACAAGTGAAGTATCAACTAAAACATCTAACCCGAACTGCTTGAGAAGGGTGGAGAGAATTGCAACACAGCGCCTGTTTCTCGTCACTGTGCAGTTGCTGAAAGTGTTTCATCTTAGAAGAGGGAGTGATCACTTCGCCTAGATAGGTAAATGGCTATAAATGCAAGCTGGGCAGTCAAACCAAGCAGATAAAAGAAACGGATGATAAACCTCGAGCTTCACAGCATCCGTGAGTGGCATCTTTGTAAACCACTCATGGCATAAATCACGCTATATATTGAGGCCTGGCCTTGATAACAAGCACTGAATGCTTCCCGGCACTATTCTAATACAACTTTCATAACAGTAGATCATTATCTCACGAAGAACTTATGCTCAGGGTGCCTCCAAACGAATCGTTACATGCTGACCGATTCGCAACGGATTTAAAAGTGCTGACTCGTCCAATGGGCCCTTATTCAGCTCGACGTCTCGAGTTCGACGTTCTCCTTCTAGACGCAAACGAAGGACGACGTCATACCGGAAGACTGCTTCGCGCGTCTTTTCCCTTTTCATTGGCCAAATGTTTGTGACGAGTTCCTAAAAACATCGATTATCACTATCTTTTAAGCCATATAATTGCAATGAAAACGCCAGAATTCACACAAAAGTAATATTTAAGGAAGACAGATATCAGCTCAACAATAAACAACCTGATCTAATCGATGCTCGCGCGCGGCGGGAGCGAGTTTCTCTGCGAATGGGTCATTCCTGTCGCCGATCTTGAAGTCCTCTGCCTCCACTTCCCACTCTCTTTCTTGGCCCGAAGGAAGATGAAGTGAAGGGTCTGAAGCTGAAAAGAATGACAAGTTATGATCACAACGTGGACGGTATCCGAAGAAGTATTCAACGATGCAAATAAGTACTGAATAGAAGTTCAGCTGAAGTGGACAGCAATGGTAGATAATAGCTTGAATTGGAAGGATTCCAACCTTGCCATCTTCGACCCGCTGTCGGGTGGCCGCCGGACATGGCCTCGATTTCTTCAGCAAAAACCAATCACTACGTGATAAAAAAACCTGTGATAAGTAAAGTAAAAAAATTGTGCTCGAATATTTCAAAAAATTCCACCGCTACTCGGGCACGCCAATTAAATAATAAAGTTACACTAACACAATAATTTATACACACGATCTAATTTTATTCAATACGTGTAATCTACCACACACCCAATTTTTATTCACCATGTAATCTGCGTAAAGATTCTCGACATTCTGCTAGCCGTTTTCTTATGGTTTTCTTCTTAGTTACAGACCTGGAGATATCGTAATCTTGGGATGGGCCGCGTTGCACTGTTCCGCTGCAAGAATGAGACCTAGGAATTTGGATCTGATGCGGCCAGCCAGGTCGTCAGTTGCAAGATCTTTCATTAAGATATTTCTTCCTTGTTGACACCTGACAGACATGGTTTTTTTCTTATCGTTTGACTCCTTACATCCTCAGCCTCAAGGGCGGTATGGCTCGCAACCATCCCTGCCGTGGGCCGGCCCATAACTGACTTGATGTTCATCCATTTCTCTTACCTCCTTCATACTAAGCTCCCTTTTGTGCAACTGTCTAATCAACCAGACGGAGCCGGTAATCATCTCCATTTGCTACGGTCACATCGACGAGTTCTTCGCGATTCTCCCAGAGACAATCCTTTTTTGGCCAACTTATTTTCTAAGGAATTGCCGAATACGACTGAGATACGAAGGAATAACAGGGTTAGCAACCTTCGGGAAGTTTGCTGCCGAAATAGGGATCAAACGAGTATGCCACTGGGAAAGGGATATAGGAGACCGCTTAAGGCAGTCACTCGTTACAGATCCCAGGTAAGTCTGCAGCGAGTGTTTTTTTTAAAGAGAGATCTCTGTTCTGTGCACAGTTGTTCCACATTGGATTTAATACCGATGTGAAGAGAAAGCCCCACAATTTGAGATAAAATGCTTGCCCTTCAAAAGTGAAATTTTAATGAGACTTGTGAATATTCAATTCAAATTTCAGTTGAAGTGATCTGATGAGTTTTCCCTTTTCAATCTCATTTCATCCCGTCTCCTCCCCAGCCAGCGGCCGGGCGAAGCTTTCCGTCGATCTTTCGTTATTTTCCTCGCCAGCAACGAAATGTCCGAACTCCGTTAGTGCACCCTCTTAATATATAAATGCATTTTCTGATATTCTATTCCTGACGCACGGGAGTTGAGTCTATCAAATCTCTTGGATTACTTTGTATTCTCAGAAAGTGTAACCCAAGCTGTTAGCCTTGAGAGCCCGACCGCCGCTTCTGCGCCCTCTGCGCCTCTTCGGTCGGGGAGTCGGCCGTCGTGGCCATGAACCGTCTCTGGCATCCCGACCACTTCACTTGCAACCACTGCAAGAGACCCATCAAGCAGACCTACCAGGTGGCGAGAGAGAGAGAGAGAAAGAAGGAGAGAGAGAGATTGAGAAGAGGAGAGAAGGTGGGAGAGAGAACTAGAGAGAGGGAGAGAAGGATAGCTGAATGGTGTTTCTAACTAATGTTGCATTGAATACATTGCAGACTGCCGACAACCACGCCTACTGCGTCCACTGCTTCGCGAACAAGTTCAACCCCAAGTGTGCTGGTGAGACTCTTTTTGACTCTGGCCTCTCTCCAAAGTGCAAGTTTCCGGCTGCTCGGAGACCTTGGTGGACACGTGTCTGGTGGCAATGGACCGCCACTGGCATCCGCGTTGCTTCGCCTGCTCCTCCTGCAGCAAGCCGCTTCCCAACGGGGAGTTCTATCTGGTCAGTCAGAGGGTTTTCCTAGAGATGGCTAATGACAGCCTACGCTTCTCCAGGTGGACAACAAGCCCTACGACCTCGACTGTCACTGGGAGAAGCGCCTCGAGAAGAGAATGGCCATCGAGCGTGGACAGGTTCGGCTTCTTTCATCCTGCTAAGAATCTTGCGGATACCTTCTGATCCGTTCAATCTTTCAGGCAGCGGCCTCTTCGGCTGCAAAGAAGCGTGTGGCTGGCGACTTCTGAGCATTCTCCATCTCTGACTCTCTCTCCTGCCCCTCTAATTTCCCTTCCTCCATCTGACTCTCCTTTCCCTCTAATGCTCCCGTCGAAACATCTATTGCGACTCCATTTTATGATTTCTTTCTCCCTCCGTTCAATTCTTTTTGTTAAATAAAATGAGTTTTATTAATTTTGTTCGCCCGACATGACAATGATTCGTGTGTAGATGACGTGGAAGGGGATCTTTTTCGTGATAATAAGTTTATCAGTTTGCAATAATATCCTTGCAACGAACTTCACAATAAATTATGTGAATGCATTTGGAATCCATTGGTTAGATGGTCTTAGAAGATGCTAGTTGCCCAAGGGTGTTGACGGCAGCTGAGTTCTCTGTGGCGTTCTGTGGGAAAGTCATTTCTCTCGGAGAATCAACGGCGGCTGGCTGGCTGGCCGTGCACTCTCGTCTCTTTCGGCGTTTGCAGCAACTACAGCAAAAGAATCAATTAACTCTCGATTTCTAACAACAATTTGGGATCTAGACTGAAAACAAATGATTGTATGTGATAGGGCGCACCCGCATCCGCAGCAGGGACAGCAGCAGCAGTTGTTGCAGCAGTTATTGCAGCAGCAGTTGCGGTTGCCGCAGCAGCAGTTGTGGCAGCAGCAACACTTCTTGCAGCAACAGCTACAGCATTTCTTGCAGCAGCAACAGTGGTTGCAGCACTGAATTATATTCTTTGAAGGGGCATTTTAGCTAAGCATTCAAAGAGGAAGAGAGACGAGATACTACAAGGAACAAGTGTGAAGAGAATAAGAGAGGGAGAGAGAGGGAGAGAGAGAGGTTGAGGTAACGAGTGAGCAAGACTCACATTATTGCAGCAATTGTTGCAGCAGTTATTGCAGCAACCGCCACAGCTACCACAGCATCGTTTGTCTCTTCCAGCTGCCGAAGTCGAGTTGGCAGATGACGTTGTGGGGGAGGCTTTGAAGAGTGCTGGAACAGCGGAAGGATCTGGCGCGGTCTGGGCTGTTGGGTTCTGAGACTGGAGAGACTTCGTGGGGACAGGAGTTGCTGCCAGGCCGAGTACAACCAGGAAGGTCAGCAGGAGGACTGTGGAAGTCACTGAACGCATTATCGGAATCTGTTCGTGAGCAAGATGCTGGAGATTAAAACGACTACTTCTCTTTTATACTCCTTCTCAAAGTGCTCCGATAAGACTCGAGGTCAGGAAATTGAAGAGAAGAACAAACAATTCAAGTGGACATCATACACCCGGATGCCGTGACTGAAGCAAGTGAAGATGAATTAAACTTCCAGGTTTACAGCTCAGGTCAAGGCTCTGGAATATGTAATGAGATAGCCACTTCAGCATTTGTTTCATCGTCTTACAATCGTTCACGATCTTCTCACTGTCTTCAGCCCCAAGTCAAGAGAGAAAAGAAAAGATCCCTTGACAAGGCTTTATTCCCTTTCCGAGATGCAACTTCAGTTGTCGTTGCCAATGAAGTTGACTGTCTCGGGATATAGCCCGAATAAGCATTGCAGCTGCATCCAAATACGAGTCGCTTTGATTCTGTTAAGACAGGCTTCTCCTCCTCCGTTCAAGCACTTTACTCCCGAGACATCCGCCGCAGCCTCTTCGTCGTCGATGTCGGCAGCTGGTGCTGCAATTACTGTGAGAAGCGTTATGCTATCTGGTAGTACTTCTGTTCCGCGACTATTCCATTTTCACCTTGGTCATTCATACATATATGTATGTACATATGTACATGTATGTACATACATAGGTTCTCTTTCATGAAGTCCTGCTGAAATGATACTCATAGAAAAAGATAACATCACGGGAAATAAAATGAGTTGATCCAAACAACGGAGATCAGGGAACGAATCACGGCGCTCTGTGAAAATGATAAGCAAAAGACGCGACAATCTAGACGTGCCTCGGGCCCGTGCCGTCAGCTCTCTCACCATCTTCCGTCTTCTCTTCATCCGTTTGATGCATTCTCCCTTCTCCGTCTTACTGAGATCAAATGATGTGGTTTCGATGATTTCCGAACTAAATGTACAAGAGAAGAGAACGATTGTGTCTATTCACAAATCTTCTTTATTTACACTTTCATGTACTCTGATAATTTCACTAATGAACACGCGTAGTTGAGAATTTTATGATAATACAAATTACTGCCAAAAGAAGAGAAGTACAAGTGCAATCTGCGTGAGATTTCGCAATGGCGCTCACTATCGGTTCGGAATTTTCCCTCTTACCTCATCATTTCATCTCATCTCAATTCTCGCGCGAGGTCGCCCCTTTTCTCGTCTCGCTCTGGTGATCGGCGGGTTAGAGACGAAGAACGAATGACTTTCTTCGGTAAACTGGGAACCGCCATCAAAAAGGCCTTTGGCGGCAAGCAGAACAGCTCGGATGACCAGGGTGCTTCTGTTTATTATATTTAAAGTCATTTTGAATGTGTTATTTATTCTCATTGCAAGAAAAAATTAAAGTAAAAACATTCGTTTCCAATTAATAGGTATGCGGACATGTTTCAAATAAATACAAATAAAATTAAAATGCATTGCAGAAAATACCGGATCGTCGAATGAGGAAGAGGCGAATGTAAGCTGTCGCTTGAAATTTACTCATTTTTGTCTTTCGAAAGATGGAGAAGGAAAAAGGTGTACTAATAGCAAAGAAAACCTGTCTGAAATGAGCGCCATTGGCAGAGTACAAAAAAGTACATGAGAGAAGTTGACTGGATAGCATCTTGCCAGAATTTGCGTTGGAATTGCTTTAAAAATAAATCCATGTTCTATGCATACCTCTCCATGCTTCAAAGTGACAGCCTTTACCCCAATCCTCTTTCCCAATTCTTCCAATTCCTGCCTTCTGAATTTCCCTCTTCTCCCTAATTAGGTTGGTTCCGCCGCCAAGGCTCCTCGGAAGGGCAGTTCCAGCTCGCAACCATCACTTCCGGGAGGACGACCGAAGGCCTGCTTCTACATATCTTTCATACCCCTTAGAATTCCCTTTATTTCCCAATTGTTTCCCACTTTCTCTGTCTCTGTCTCTCTCTCTCTCTGTCTCTCTCCCTCTTCCTCTTTATTACCCTCTATCATCTCCCAAATCATTACGCTATCCACCTAACTGTAATATGCCTTTCCTCGCATACCCTCAATCCACAATCCCCCTTTTAACTTTAACCTTAAGCTTGATTTAAGAATCATACTTTACAACTTCCAGAAATCGAGCCCGATCGAATCTTACATCGATAAGGAGTGTCGCTTCTGGAGTGGGACGCAGGTCTGTATGTTGTTTGCTTAAACAATACATTTCTTTCAAAAAAGAGTTACACCGACTTAAGAAGGTCAGTAAAACCGTTGTAGCCAGCTCAAGACGTTCGAGACGACAGCAACGTGACACTCGAGATGGAGAGGATGCGATGGTGCTCTGGCGGCGTCTTCTCCAACGTCTACCGGTCTGCAACTCATCTCATTCCTCTCCCCTCTCTCCATTCTCTCTCTACCTCTCTTTCTCTCCTTGAGTTATCCTTTCTGTTTCTTTTTCCGAGGGCGACTGGTCAAACCAGAGAAGATGGACATCGCGATTAAGAAGACGTGGCCAAGTCAGCCTACAGATACTTAAACTTCGATTTATAAAAACAATAATCAACAAAAAAATCTAGTTGATGGATTAGGGTCTAGGTTTCCGTCAGATTTTACTCTCTCCCACTCTCTCATGCACTTTATGCTTCTTCTAAGTCTTTCACGGTCTCGTCCCATTCCTCTCCCTCCCTCTCTGCAGAGAAGGATGTTCGCAACGAGGAGATGCGAATTCTGGCCGAGCTGAGGAAAGCGCAGCCCCGCAACATCGTGCAGCTCCTCTACAAGTTCAAGAATCGCAGTCCCGACGACGAGCAGGCGGTCACTGGGAAAAAATTCAAGAATTATTCGCAGAATATTATTGAGATTAATATATTTCAGATTTGCGAGGCCTACGTCTTTGCCTTCATGCCAGAGACACTGCAAAAGATTCATCATTCTTTGTTGACCGGTCAGGGAGTTTTCGAGAGAAGAACTGTATTTGCTTAGGTGATTCGCGCCGGCCTCGACATGACTGATGTGAAGATCTACACGTGGCAGATTTTCAACGGGCTCGACTTTCTCACTTCGGTCTCTTTCTCTCTTCATCTCATGCTCTCTCGCCCTCTCTTTCTCCCTCTCCCTCGACTTTCCTCATTCAATTTCATTCCTAATCTACTAGTCATGCCCTGGCTAACAGAAAAGTTTAGCACTTGATGATAGAAAAGTGAGAAATCCCTCGGCACAGAGAGCTAGAATGTCTCTTCTCTCCTGCCTCCATATCCATCTAGTTTCTCTGCTCTCCCATTACAGCGGTCAATCGCCCACCGCGACCTGAAGCCGGTGAACATTCTCGTGAACCACGAGATCGGCCTTCTCCAGATCGCCGACTTCGGCTCGGCCAAGATCATTCACCGTGGCAGCAAATCCACCGCCTATCAGGCCAGCTTCTCTTCTTTTACTCAATATTCATTTTATAAGAAAACATTGATCGACGTCCTTAGTCTTACGCTCAATACCTTAACCCTACGGCAAGCCTCGGCCCTTCAGGTGACCCGTCACTACCGCCCTCCGGAGATGCTGCTGGGCAGCCGCGAGTACACGCATCGAATCGACGTGTGGAGTGCCGGCTGCATCATGGGAGAGATGCTCAAGGGATACGAGCTATTCCCTGGACGGGTCAGTCATTCCCTCTCTCTCTCTCTCTCTCTCTCTCTCTCTCTTTCTCTCACTCTCTTTCTCTCTCTCTCTCTCTCTCCCTCTCCCTACAGACCCAAGAGGACCAGCTCTGCCTGATCATCGCGGCTCTCGGAGTGCCCTCTGGTCGTGACAAGACGCGGATGCGTCTGCCGCGCGATGCGAAGATCCCCGAGGGCGTCAAGTTCCGCGGCATCGAGCATGTCAGCTGGATGGTTCTTCATTCTGTGTCGTGTTCACTTCCAAATTGCCTTAATTGAAGGCGCAGCACCTCCGCGACCGAAACGGCCGTCTCCATCCGCGTCTTGGCGGCGACCTCGCGGTGCGCAGAGGAAGACGAATGAATATTATTTATCTTCAAAAATGCATAATTTTGTACTTTAAAATAAGAAGTAAAATGGCAAGAATCATCAATTTAATAATACGTTTAATAAATGTAATAAATAAAATTTCCAGGTGGCAGCGGCGACTCGCGTCGTCGCGCAGATCCTCGTGTACGGGCCGATGATGCGGGCATGCGGGCCGAGTCTCCTCACTGGCCTTTTCTTCAGTAGCGTCCTTAAGGTTAGAGAGATAAACAGATAAGAGCAGAAACTATAAATAGATATCCAATTTCAGGAGGGCACTCTCCGCCGGAACGGCCAGCCTACTCATGACATTCTGGTTTTCAATTTTCAACTTGTTTACTTTCAACAATTTCTCCTTCAAATTTCATCTCAATTTTCAGCAGCGCCAATCCAGTTCTGCAATGCTTGGTGTCAGTTTTTCTTTAATTGTTTCTTGATAATTCCCGTATGCCAAAGGGCAAGTTTATCTTACAGGGGACGAACTCAGAGGACTCGCTATCCGGCATATGAGCAGCCTGGCTCCCTATTGGGCATTTGGTGTGCGGCGAGCAGGCGACGTGTTCCATTCATCACGAAGCACACGGAAATAAAGTCTTTTTGTGCTCCATCTTCATTGTAAAAAGAGTTTCACGAACATTGAAAGAGCAGAGGGTCATTCTAACAAGACCACAGAAGAAGTGGTAAAAAAAAAGGTTGAATAAAAAAAAAAAAGGTTGAATAAAAAAAAAAAAAAAAAAGGTTGGCCTGGTGAAAAAAAGGTTGGCCTGGTGGCTCTGACCCTCCATTTGGCTCGATTTAGTATAAAATATTTACTGGATACAAGTGACAGCAAAGCATTTCAATTCATTGGATGGTTGAATAAATCGATATTACTGTTTATCCGTATGGCTTAACTTTAGCTATTATTTTGCTGATGTCTGACGCGCACAAGAATAGGTGGCGTCGAGGATGGCATCGATCCAGATCTGGAAATTAGCAGCTTTTCATTATGGGTTCTTGAAATGAAACATATGTAACTGCTTTTCGTTGTTAAGAGAGAAGGACACCGAGCTGGTCGATGAAGGAGGCGACGATGGTGCTGTCATCAGAAGACTCGACGAAGTCATGGACGAAGGCTCGACACTGTCGAAGGGATTCACGGGCTTGCACACGAAGGGCAGCTCGGCAACATTGGAGGTAAGAAGGAAACTGGCCGTGTGTGCCACTGCAGTGGATCTTCTCTGGCAAGGTGATGGCTTCCTTATACCATTGCAATTGCTCACACACTGGGATCTGAGAGCTAATCTCCAGTGGTGCACCCTTCCACTGATTCTTCAGGTAGTCACTCAACGCTTGGTTCTTAACTGCCTGGCAGAACAAGCTCCAAAAGCTTGGCCATTGTCGCGGAGCGGTAGGCTTAGTGGTTTTAATGCTCGCCAATTTCACTGGTAATTTTCTTACTCTTAGACTGTGAGATAGAGAGAGAGGCTTCAGGCAATCGTCACATCAATTAAAGCAAGTATAATTAGGCAATGGTAAAGTCAAAAGCACATTAAGCAATGAGAAGACAATAAGCAGAGGAAGGCACAATTCTACTTGATCTCGGCTCCCTTTTAAACTGTCTTACATAGGAGGAGCCTGATTTCCTCTAACAATCTTCTAACACTATTAAATCGTTTTCAGACTTGTCTAACTGTCCGTCTTATTCTATTTCTCAACCGGAAACGATTTTTATACGGAACAGATAGAGAAGATCTTACAGATTGTCTGAGAATGCCTTAGTTATTCTTGCAAACCGAAAGTGCCGGAAGCGTTAAGTGACTTCTAGGAATGAATCGACAACATAGAATATCAAAGTACACTTAGTAGCTAAAAGAATTTCGCGACATTCTCAAAGGCGAAAAGAAGAAGAAAAGAATGAAACATCAATCTTCACAATTCTTCCTCTGAAATTCCCACGTCCTCTCTTTGATGGGCCTGGCAGATTCGAATTCTCATCGTGGTGAGACACTGTAGCATGCGTGTCAGCCTGGCAGATTTGACATCTTTTGTCGCACTGGCCTTTGCATGCATCTTTTTGGCTCTCACAGAAGGTGCAGAAGCCTTTGAGTTCTGCAACCTGCTCCTTCATCTTTCGTGACGACACGTCGTTACATTGGTACGGCCGATGTCCCTGCCGTCCACACAGAATGCATGCGGGCGCTTCGTTTCTCGGTTTCTTTTTTGTCCCGCTCTCCTTGATCAATGCTTCCAGCTGAGAGAATTTGATTGACTGCTCAGCAAGCGTGTTGGTCGCTCTCATGATGGTTTCCGTGAGAATCTCGCATCTTTGGACCACCAGTTCCATCGACAGCCATTTTGTCGTGGAAGATAGTGAGTGGTGGCAGCATTTCCAGCTGCATAGAAGGTGGACTCGTTTCTTCGTAGAATAATTCCTTTGAGGCCCACTGAAATCATACGTTTCATGCTGTGTTTGCTATACTGCAGCACTTCTTCACGAGAATTGAGATTAAAAAAGAGGGTTAAATCTAGCTATTAAATCATAAAAGAAGCTTTACCAGTCACATGAAATTGACGGGCCTTTACAGTGAATGACCGGTTATATGTCGATAAGATAGACGCTCCAATTTCTGAAACAACTTTTGATTACTTAAGAATTATGACAGCCACTGCAGTTGATTGAAGAACAAATGCACAAACCAAAATGTTGAAAATATTCATTTACTCTCGAGTTTATGCCGAGTGCCGGTAAAATGTGTATTTTTGATACTGAAAAAAATATTTGCAATTGCAAGAAATGTATCGTTAGCAAACACTGAATGAACAAAGATGAATAAATGGATAATAGGGAACGTTGATGACAGCCACTTCCTTCTGCCCCAAGTGACCTTCCGATCAATCCATGCGCTCAAACCAAAGCTCTCTTTCTCTCTCTCTCTCTTTCTACCATTCACTCTCTAGTTCTGACAGTCTTTCTTATTCATCCCTTCATTTCTCCGCCCATTGATCATCAGGGCATGCAGCACTCGTGCATACTAACACTATCCATCGGTCTCAGCTTTAAGAATCTGTCAGATCAAAAAGTTCCCTTCTTTAAAAAAGTGGACAGCAAAATGGCTGCTCTTTTTCTATCCGGAAGTGTATTAACCGAGAGAAAGGAAAAGGAATCTATGAATCTTACATCTTGCGACGATTACTTCTCGACCCCGTATTATCTGTATCAATAGTGTAGCGGCTTATCTTAGCGTTTATCATCAACAAAAAAACGAGCACAATAATGAGGAACAGTGGGGGGGGGATGAGATGACCGCCGAAAGGGCTGGGACTGATTGTGAGCAGGTCGCCCCTTCTGAATAGACGAGGCTTACTGACAAGGGTAGGTCGCCCTTGGGGCATGACATCCACGGCGGCTCGCATCCGATTCGATGATGAACGGTATGCCGGGAACGGCGTTTGCCAGGATCGCTGCCAGAATGAAATCTTATGAAATTGACAGGCAATGAAAGACCGATTATACGTCGGTAAGCCAGACTCTCCATTTTCTAAAACATTTTTGTTATTCTCTCTCTCGTTCTGCCATTATGGTTGAAGAACAAAGGCACAAATATGAATGATGGATATGTTCCTTTAGTCTCGAGTTTATGTCGAGTGCGTAAAAAATCTCTATTTTGGAGAAATTTTTTTTTACAATATTGCGCGAAGATCTCCATAGGACATATTAAATGTAAAAAGATGAATAAAGTGAATATGTGGACCGTGGACGACAGCCGTAACCCAAGTGACCATCCGATCAATCCAAGCTCTGACCCCCCCCCCCAAATTCTCTCTCTCTCTCTATCTCTCTCTCTCTCTCTCTCTCTCTCGCTCTCTCTTTCTCTCTCTCTCCCTCTCTCTCCATCTCTCTCATCTGCCTCTCTCCTCTCCTCTCTCTCTCTCTCTCTCTCTAGTTCTGCCATTCTTTCTTATTAATCCCTTCGTCTCTCCGCCCATCCATCACCAAGGTGTACAACTAACTATGCACAAGTCTGTGAAACATCGAACTCAACTTTAAAAATCTGCCGGTCATTCTTTCGCCTAGTTATCTGTATGACCTTAAACTGCTCAATTCTATGGCAGCAATATTTTTCAACTCGAAAAAAAAAATTCCCTAGCATTTCCTCATGAGGGAGAGAGAGAGATATTGAGAAAGAGGAGTAGGAAATACACCCGGAAGTAAAAAGCCATTAAAATTGTAGATGGCCTATATTGTCAAAATTAAGATTTTCAACGATTTTTGTAAGCTTTTTTTATTTCAATGATTAAACA
Organism: Allodiplogaster sudhausi; assembly: GCA_945643635.1. NCBI lineage: Eukaryota > Metazoa > Nematoda > Chromadorea > Rhabditida > Diplogasteridae > Allodiplogaster > Allodiplogaster sudhausi. The sequence continues at coordinate 750,193 of CALZFC010000284.1, read as the reverse complement.
ACAATTTGAGACCGGAAAGTTCGGCGGCCGTAGCTCACTAAACGTCGCTGAGTAATGAGCACTCCCTTCGCTCCTCACACGCACTATAATCCCTATGTATGAGCAGAAGTCCACTGATTCAGCTATGATGTTTAACGTTTTGCTTTACCATCGCTGTTTTTAGCTGTTACTTTTACGGTGGCTACGGTGCTTGCTATAGTTAACTAATAGCTAAAATCCATGGTTACCTCTCAGCGCGCTGTGGAATTTTCGCAATATTTTTTTTCGCTTGTAATGATTACGAAACTATCTTGATCATCGAGCTTATTATTATTTTCCCCAAATTGTGCCCGCTGATAGATTTTCTGAATAAATGTAGATAGATAAGACGCTTACTTTCAGTGTCCACATCGGCAGTTTCTTCCCCTCGCCGGCCCCTCAGGCCTCCTCCGTCCGTTGCAGTGTAGCCGACCCGCCGCTTCACTGCATGGGTGGCTTGCTGTCCCTCGTCTGGTCGCTTTCAACATCCAGAAGAAGGGCTCTTCAGCAGCCATCCGAGTGCGTTCATCGTCTTCTTTTTGTTAATTTTTTTTAGTTCTCATAGTTTCTGCTTTTCGTTTTTTAACAAATGTTTTTTTAAAGCGGTACATGTTTTGGTGTGCTTTACAGTTGCTACTTGAGCAGCGCAAGAGGAGTGGATAATCTGCCACCCACTCCAGACGACATCCTCAACGCGGCCATCGCTCGCTTTCACCCTCATTTGAGGCGGGACGAACAGGTTCTTTCGAAGACTTATTTTTTTTTAATCCGGATGACATCCTGCGGCCCTATTTCCTTTAATGTTTTTTTGCCATTATTTGTGTTTATTGTTTCCTGATGTTTGCTGCCTGGAAAAGAAGCTATCTGACCATTCTGTTCATGAATTTGCTTATCTCCCTGTTCTCTAATTCCTCAAGAATGGTCATGCATCGAAGACCAAGATTAAGAGTTGGATGTCCAGCAGGAAAAGTGAAATAAGCATGTGTTCTGGAAGCAAAAGAAACCTTCTGTTAGCGGTAGTTTTTAAACCGTGAGTTTAATTGTGAGGAGTGATAAAGATTGAATGCTCCCCAGTTTCATTAATGCGCCCACTCGAATTTATTGCTCACCAATATTTTGTTGCAAAGCCCAAATTTGTTGATGTTCGCTGAACACATGTACTCGGCATATGTTGGTATTTTTCTCTTGGACCCTCGCTCCCATGAAATTGAATCGTTTACCTTTTAATTCACATGCGAATCCGCCGACTTGATCTTTTGCACTGCGCAATTACTCGTTCTGCCCTAATCGATTGTGCTCGCCATCATGCTCTGTATTCTAAACCCTTTCATATCACTAGACTTCACCGGCCATCCAGGCAACTTTTATCATGCTTGATAAGCACAAGTTCCTGTTCTTTGTATTCGGTAATCTCTCTCTTTCTCCTTCCTGTCTCTCTCTCTCTCTCGCTCTCTCTCGCTCTCTCTCTCTCTCTCTTCCTCTCTCTCACAGTTCTAATCATTAAATTGAAGCCGAAGGGGAATGAGAACGGCTGTTCTTCCTACTTCTCCTGAATTGTCATCAAAAGTGGTCTGTGTGTTGTGAGTGTTTGTTTAAACTCTTGGGCTCCTGGCTCAATGTCCAGCCAACTTATCCCCCCTCCCCTTCTTTGGTCATTCCATCAAAGCTCGAAGGGGAAAGAGGAAGTAAGAGTGACAAAAGCAAGTGTAAATGCCAGCAGTTGCATCAGCCTGAGAGGTGGATTCAATGTTTCTCTCGTTGTCTAGCTGAGTCTCACACTTTGCTTGCTGTCTCCTTGTCTCACTCTTTCACCCGTTTTATGTCCACACTCGCTCCTCTTCAAGTCATCTCCCTCTCGCTCTCTCTCTCTCTCTCTCTCTCTCTCTCTCTCTCTCTCTGACTCAGTTCCCTTCCTCGGGTGTTCATCAGCTGAGCTGCCTCTAGTTTGTAGTCCCCTCGGCGCGCTCCCTCTCTCCGTCCACTCATACCGGCGCTGTTTTTTTCATTAAGCAATCATCCCGTTCCACTTTAAGAAACATTTTCTTGATTGATTCCTCTTATTCTGGACGACATTGATCGTATACATAAAGATCAAGAATGTCTCTCTCCTTTGGCCTCGTCGGAATGACAATATTATGCAGTTTGCTGTGTTTATTTCCCGTTTACTCGCCCATAGATCTTTAATCAATTATTGTCGCTCTTCATATTTGTATGTAGTTTGCGTAGTGATTTATTAATGATAGGGAGAGGTGAGTTTTCAAATTTCTGCCTGACAGCAAGAGTATAGTTACTTTCAATGACAATTCTAGGCTTTGCCTTGAACATCTGGGTGGGAAAACAGAAACTAGAGAGCTCCTTTTAAAATCATTAAACTTCTTTTACACGTTATTGCACGAGTTTCTGATCTGTTTGTATGACAAAAAAATTTTTTTTTAGTGTTCGTCAAGCGGCATGGACGAACAAAAGCTACGGAAGGTTGGTTATTCTGAGATTAATTCGAAGACTAATTGCTTTATTGACTATTATTACTTTTGCTTATCAAATTCATGTTTCAATATTAAAAGGTTCTTTAAGATTGAGGGATAAACTTTATTAGATTAAACTATTTTATAATGCAGTTAGAAACGTGGATCAAATAAGCAGCGTGTCTGTATTTGTCACCAGCGCAAAACTCGAAGCACACTATAACAATCGGCTCATCCTCGTCTACGGGATGACTTTGACTGTCACATTGGGATATCGGAGAGGGGGATACGGTAGGCAAACGGACCAGTCCAGGGCAGTGCTTGCGACCTGAGAGGCACGGGGGTGGGGCTTCTCTTTTTGGAGGAAACATGTCTACCGTTTTGTTGTTTTTCACCTGAGTTATAAGAATAAGCAGGATCCAATAGAAGCGAATGGTCCCAGGAAATTCTTGTAGTTTTTGGTTAAACATTTTCCACTTATGCTCGTCCTCTTCCTGGTTAACAACCCGAAGATAGTGAAGCATTTGGGTTTAACATGGAAGTGACCTGCGATATACTGTATATTGTCAAGGCTACTGTACTTTATTGATCATTCGCTGTATTCACAGCAGATTCTGATGCTCGACGACGAAGACGATGACTCGGATGCGACGTACGATCCAGGGGCAGAGACCTCCGAGTCAGAGGATTCGGATGCCCTGACCAATCCATCCGGGGATGACGACGATGACCTGGAAAGCTACAGAAGCGAGCAGAGCAAACGAGCAGCTGATCGCAGCTACTACAGGATTCCCGATAAAGAGGTAGGATCTACAGTAAGAAAGGATTTGCATTGGGATGGAGTGGCTTCTTGAGGTATGAGATGCCATGTCTTGTACAGAACGAAATTAGAATAAAAGATGAAGCAGACATATGTTAATCAATCGCGAATTATGTGAGCTGGTATAGAGCTGGCCAGGGTGTTCTATGCTTGATTTTTACCATGCTTACCAGTCAGCTATCAGGAGCACTAAATTTTAACAAAATTCTCTTGTGTATATTTCGTGCCTTTTGGGTTGAAGCTGCCATTCATTATTTTGTGAAGAGAGTGAAAGTAACGTTCATCTCTCCGTTGCTGTAACCAGTTGCACTCAGCGTGCACCTGTATTTATTCTCTCTTGTGCTCCTAGTGCATTTGTTGCTTTCCCCCACTCTCTTCTTTCCACGACACCTCAACTTCTTTCCGCCCTTATGGTTGGCCACTCTGCTCTGTCACGATTCCTTCCCTCTCTCCTCCACTTTGTCCTTTTCATCCCCTTTTCTGCTTCCCTGGCCACGGCATTCCTCGCTTTGCTTTCTGGTTTCCTCTCTTTTCATGGCATGAGCATGTCATCGGCTAGCCGAACAATGCATGTTGCAGTGGCTAGGGCCATTGGCGCACGTGGGGAAAGTGGAGAGGGAGAGAGAAGGAGAAAGATGAGAGGTGAGGGAGAGAGCGAGAGATTGAAAGGGAGAAAGCAGAGAGAAAAATGAGGGATAGAGAGAATAGAAATTGGTTTGAATATGGCATAAAGAATGACCCGAAGAGTTCCTGTGGAAATGCGAGAGAGTTGGGGCAGGAGGAGTGGTGGTAGATCAGAAGAATGAGAGAGAGAGAGAGAGAGAGAGAACGAGGGAAGCAAAAAAGAAACACAAATCAGAGAACTCTATGTCCGTCTTCCATCGCAACGTGACTGCCTACATGATGACAAATGATGGTGTAGGCTGTAGTTGAGAGGGGCTCAGAGAACGTCCAAGGAGAAGAGAGTATAGGCAGAGTGAGAGAAAGAGAATTAGAAGTGGATGAAAGGAATAACAGAGCAAACATGGAAATGCTTACGAATGCGTGCTTCTTCCCGTACGCGAGCTGTGACGTATTCGCACTGAACTCTTGAACTAAAGGGTGCTTCCGGTTTGCCATAATTGGGATCCAATCGATCTAGTACACTTTTCTCCCTTCCCCAACGTCCTATTTCAGCGACTCAAATATGAAAGCTTCTTTTGACCAGATCAGGGGTGGCATTCCAAGAAGTATACAGATATTGCGAATATTCTTGGTTGTGGCAATAGAAAGCGCACAGCAATGCCAAATGAGTATGGTAGTTTTCGTTAATACCTGCAGGAGGGTCAGTGATGTCTTCGTTTAAGTACCCACTTTCTTTCTTATTTCTCTTCTAACCTTCGTTGTTGACTTCCTCATTGCTTTTTTCATTAATATTTCTGTTGAGCTTGTTCTTTTCTGTGCAGAATTGTTAGTGTTGTCACATTCCCTCGTCTTCCACCTCACACACACACACACTCTCTCTCTCTCTCTCTCTCTCTCTCTCTCTCTCTGTCTGTCTCTCTGTCTCCCTACCTCTCTCTCCCCCGCCTCTCTCTCTCCCTCCCTCTTTCCCACCCGTTTCTCTCTCTCTCTCTCTCTCTCTCTCTCTCTCTCTCTTTTTTCTCTCTCTCTCTCTCTCTTCAGTCTCTAATCTTCTTCATTTGTATTTGTGCAGACTTCTGTGTCTAATGTTTTCGCTGCACAAACACGAGGTGTGAGAGAAGCGTGCACAGGCCACAAAATATAAGGATGACCATTCATGGAATTCAAGGGTAGAATACGGTAGATATTATCTTTTGATGAGAATTAAAAATATGACATCTCAGGTGAGATGACTGCAGCTGTTTAATGTAGAAAGGTCACTTTGGCAGGCATACATTGAATGGGAATACAGGATAACAAAAGAACATTATGCATAATATATCATGTGTCTCATTGTTGGACTTATTTATATTTTCCTATTCTGCGTTCGCTCATTCATTCCGTCTCTCCCTCTCTCCCCTCTCTCTTCTGCGTCACACTCTTGTCTCTAAACTTTCATAAGGAAATTTCATCCTGAAATGTATTTCTCTTGTGTCGAACGTGTTGCAACCAACTGATATTGCTACATTATGAGCACATGACTGTGATATGCCTGCCTAACGATTAGGATAACATCAAAATTTGAAAGGCATCCTATTGATCACGGGAGCGTGATGTTGGATACTCGAAATTGTATTTGTTTTGTGTGTCTTGTATACATTAATACAATGAAGTTTCTGGGGGCAGATTACAAGAGGTAATTATAACAGTTTTTCGTAAAGAATATTGTGTGAAGTCACAGAACAGTATTCATTGAATTCAGACTACAGTAATCCTGGAATTCGTTGCAGGAGTACCTATGCCTGGAGGCACGAGTCCGCGGCCGCTGCGGCTACTCCCGGACGGCGCCAAGTGTCGCAGCCTTCAAGCGACGGATGGAGCTTGGTTCCTGGCGACCGAGAAGGGGCGCCGCGCCCCCTGCTCCCGAGCGGGTCACCATTAATAACAGGTATGGGTTACTGTACTCCGTCAGGGGTTCCAAAGTGCTTTCCATATACTGAACAGTATTTACACACTGGAAGAAGAGAATATAACACGACGAAATGCAAACCGATAGTCTTAACCTTTTTTCTTCAAATAGTTGATTTATGATTTGATGAAATGGTCTCACATTGACATGTCAATATAAAGCATGAAAGTAAGTTATTGGTGTCAACTATTAATGGTTTCATAACTGAATTGAGTAAAGGAATGAATTAAGATTTCTTCCGAACAAGCGGCAGTGCATCGATCAGTTGACTACGAAGTCCTTCTGCTGTCACTACCAGGAGGACACGCAAACTGCCGCGATTGCTAGTCAAGGTCATATTCTTCGGTTTTTAATTTTCTTTACAATTATTTCTTAGTTATTACTTTTCTTTGATTAATGATTAATCATTAATGTTTAGATGTTTATTTTGTAAATTAGCTCTCTAACAGAATGGTCTGCATTGAGCTTCATTTACCTGTTCATTTGTTAATCGTTTTTCCCATGACTGTTATCTTATTGCGAGAATAAAAGTTCGTATTGTAGATGCGGTTGTGCGTTTCTACAGCAGAACGACAAGCGGAGAATATCTTGTGGATAGGAAGATGAGGGTTTGTTATCTACTTCTTACGACATTGTTTCCCATCCATGCAAGCACTAGAAATGCATCTAAATTATTATGGAAGTCTGTGGTTGTGGAAGTGGGACATGTTTATCTTTATGTTAACAATTTTTTTTCTATAATTTTATTCTGTTCATTGGTTAATACCCAAGTGCTATACCATTGGGATAGGTAAATAGTACTGAATGTGCCTTACAGGTTCCCGTATCGGGATGGTCGATTCTCGATGTCATTCTCAATCCCGCCTCCTCGCTCATGGCCTACTCGACCTGGAGTGACTCCATCTACTATAGGAACATCAACGAGGGACGAGTGGATGCGAACGGATGTCTCACAGCGGTTAGTACCTTCTCTTCTTGTCTATTTCTGTCTGCCTCTCCTTTTTGTATATCTTTCTCTCCTGTGCATCTCTGATTGGGCAATTTGAAGTGCTTTTGCCAAGACACGGTCTTCCTAGTTATCGAGTGTACAAAGTGTTCATTTCAAGAGCGGCAGCGAAGGCTGGCGGTCAGAGAGGAGGCGGAGGAAGGAGAGAGCGCATCCTCCACTCGCATCCGCAGCATTCATCACGAATCGACTGGAGCAGATGAATTCGGATGATGACGAAAGGGCAGGGCCCGAGGATTTCGAGGAGGACATTCCATGGCAGAGCGTGCTGCTCGAGCACAGCTACTCCGCTTCGCAGTTAGTATGCTTTTCTTCCTTTATTATTTAAACAGTTTACCTCAAATATCATAAATACATAAATGAAAAAAATATTCCTCAAACATCTCAAATACATAAATGCATCTTCTGATTTCTGCAGCCGAATGGCCGTCTTCTCCCTTCGCTTCTCGCACGATGGCGATGAGATTGTGTGCGGCGCAGCCGATAACGGAGTTCACGTTGTCAATGTGGAGCGACAGCAGAGAGTCCTCGTGCTCAGGTACGGTAGTTTAGGGGTACTGTAGGATGAAGCAGGAGGCTTACGGTGCCTTTGGAAGATGTAAAATAGAAATACATTTTAGAGCCCATGAAGACGACGTTAACTCAGTGTGCTACGGAGACTCCAATAAGAATCTCATCTTCAGCGCTGGCGATGACGGCCTTTGCAAGGTTAGGAAGACGAGTGAGAGAAAGAGGCAGTTGGCAGAGAGAGAGAGAGAGAGAGAGAGAGAGAGCGAAAAAGAGAATGAGAAGGAATGCCATAGAAGTGTGCTTGAGAGTAAACGTAGCGAGAGAGTGCGTTCAGCTATCCACAGTAATCCTCGAACATTACTTTGCCATTTTCGGTGTGGGATCGTCGTGCCTTGAGCGAGTCGGAACAGCCACCCGTCGCTCTTTTTGCCGGCCACCGCGATGGTATCACTTGCATCAACACGCGTGGAGATGACAGGCTAGCGGTTTTCTCTCTTTCTCTCTCTTACTTTCTCTTTCTTTCTCTCCCTTTATTCACCCTCCCTCCTTCCACTACACGTTTTAAGAACTTTCATTAGTATTTTTAATTGATGATTTTCGGACTGTATTTGATAAGACGATTGTATTCATTTTTATTTTCATTTTATTATTATTTTGAAGGTATCTCCTGACAAACAGCAAGGACCAATCGATAAAGATCTGGGATCTTCGAAAGACGTCGGGACATGAGGCGGCAGAGAGGACGAGGTGCGCCGTGGCAGATCAGAACTGGGACTACCGCTGGCAGCTACACCCAGCCGGAAAGCAGCCACCACAACCCTTGGATGGTACGGAGAGTGGGAGAGAAGAATCACGAGAGAGAGAGAGAGGGAGGGAGAGAGAGAGGGAGAGAGAGAGAGAGAGAAGGGTGTAGAAACATATTGCTACGCCAAAGGAGCGTGGATATAAGCATCGATGTTTTTGAATATAACAACGAGAAAGTCTGCAGGCGACACGTCGATCGCGACCCTCGGCGGCCACTCCGTGCTGCACACTCTGATCAGGGCGAAGTGGAGTCCGCTGGAGAGCACTGGCGGCAGATTCATCTACACGGGATGCGCGACTGGAGAGGTGGTCGGTCAGTCAGGGGAGACATCTCTCTTTCTTGTCATCGATGCACTCGAGAAAAGGCACTATGGGAAGAATGCTGAGAAGATTAATTGTTGAAAGAACATTGTAGTTTCCCCATTATATTATTATCCTTCAGAAGGCTGCCGCGCTTTTTATATAAAGCAATATCTATTGGACGTGGGAATGACAGTATGAATGTGCTGTGAGATATACAGTAGTCAAGGGAGTTGCAGTCTACGACACCCTGACACAGTCCGTGTGCAGCCGACTCCGCGGCCATCGAAGTGTTGTCCGTGAATGTGTTTGGTGTCCGGACACCAATGAACTCATCACGACATCGGTCAGTACATTTAATATTAAACTGTCTTTATATTTCATTACTTAAAAAAAACTACTGTACATCAGGATGCAACTGATTTAAAAAAATATATATATATATAATAAAAGTATATACTTTTTCAGTGGGATGGCCAGACTGCTGCGTGGCACTGGGAGGATCCTTCCAAGGTTTGAGATAGTTCTAAGTAATCGTAATTGAGATCTGATGATGTGATTGAGAGTAATAGAAGAGGGCGCTGAATGAAAAGGCATCATTGAGACTGCTCTTCTTTCAGTTTGAAGAGGAGAACGAGGCTGCTGCAGAGCGCAAGGCCCGTCGTCGCCAACGAATGGAAGATGCGCGAAACAGGCGGGCCAAGCAAGGGGTTTGTATGTTTTTTTTAAAAATTTATTTTAGAACTGAACTTATTCCAAGTTATATAGATAGTACGACCGTTCATTGTAATATCTGCTATGTGATAATCGTTGATATGTGATAACCTTTTTGCAGGCTCGCCAGGGCAGCAAGCGAAAGAGACGGGACACTTGAAGAGGTCGCGCGTATTCGACTTCTACAACCTCTCATTTCATTCTCTCAACCCCTCTACTTCTTCATATCGGACGTGAGCGATATGCTGACGCCCCCTCGGATTGTTAATTGTTAATTCACGCCATGTCGGGGGTCGAATAGACGTAGTCCATACATTCTCCTCCTCCTCTGAAATGTGATAGTTTGCTCAGATTGGGCAGTCATTATGAAAACAAGGGTAATAAATCAGAACAAAGCCCGAGCATTCGAGCTTTTAATATTGTATTCTCTCAGTCGGGAATTGTACTTGAATTATCGATCGCTTACTTGTTTTCTCGTATATCTATCGCCGTCTTTCTTTCTTTCTGTCTGTCTCGTTCTCTCCCATTCGCTATCCTCCATTCTCGCTGGTTTCTTTCTCCTGTGTCTGAAGAAAATTTTGTATGTGTCCCTGTTCTAAAACGAAATCGCTGGTATTTGTTTAGTAAAGAATGCACATTTACGGGCAAGAGAATAAAGGACTTCGACATCATATCGCGCAACTTTGACATGGAGATATTAAAGGAGCAGGCGGCTTCAACTCTGAATAAATAATTAGATACAATAAAGGGAAAATTAAGCAAGACGGCGCAAAAATTCACGAGGAGTATAGAATTGGTTACGCAGGAAGCAAATCGATCAGTAACCGGGGGTCTGAATATTGTATTTCGAAAAAGAAACATTTCAAAGGCAAACAAAGCTTCAATATGAAACGGTCAAAAATGGGGTAAATATTTCTTACAATCTGGCTTTAGGCTTTTCTTCTGGCTCTGCTGCCGCCTTGAAGGCAGGTATTCGCAACAGTTCTGCCTCGATGCGGAGAAGAGTCGGGAAGCGGCTGAGGTACAGGGAATCAGCGCGTCTAAAAAGAAAATTTCGCCAACAGGCATTCAAATCTCTGGGCACACCTTTCGAAGGATGACAGATTCTTGATTCTTTTCTCTCCCTCCGTCTCAAGCCTTTTGGCTCTCCTACATGAATGCTAGTGATAATGCACACCATCCCTCTCTAACCGTCTGGCGTTGTTGAGAATGGAAGGAAGGCAGAGATCAGCGATGGTCACGCTGTCGCCCACGCAGAAGCGGCCCGCGCTCTGCTTCACCAGCTCCTCCAGCTCAGAGAGACCGACCGAGAGCCAGTGGGTACACCACTGAAGAATGGCATCGAGAAATGAGAATGGGGAAGAAGAGAAAAGGAGAGATGACAGAGAGGAGGTAGACTAGAGAAGTTTTGAATAGAGAGTTGGAAGGCGGAAGAGGGGAAAAAGAGAGAGAGCAAGAGATAGAGAAAGAGAGAGAGAGAGAGAGAAGAGGAAGAACGCGAAATACGAGGAAATAAAAGGAAAGAAGAGACGCACTGACCTCAGTAACCTTTCCCTCTCCCTCGGCTTCTACGTATTTGATGACGCGCATGTTCTGGATAGGCTGGCAGCTGCAGGCAATCTAAATTAAATTACAATTTAATTTTTCTTTTAATTTATAGACTCAAAAATCTCCCGAATTGAATGGAGGTCTTTATTTATTCATCTTTCCCTTCCCTCCTAAAGTGACTAACATGAAGCGCAATGGCGCGTGCTTGGGCGCGTCGGAAATGATCACGTGGAAGAAGCGACTCGCCCTGTGGAAACACCTGAATTCGGATGCATTTATAAAGTAGTAAGTGTAAGCTATCATTGTTTTATATCTATTAACAAATCCATCAATCGCGATCAATGTGTTCAGGTCATTTAAAGGTCGAGGAAAAAAGCAAGCATTAGTATGCCTTAGCCAATCCTGACCTCGTCAATGTACTCGATGATGGCGAGTGACTCTGAGATTGCGTGGCCCTCGTGCACGAACACGGGAACTTTCGCCGACGGATTCAGGCGGCGGAGTTCTTCAGCGTTCTTTGGAAGAAAGTGAAATACTGGGCGACCATCCCAAGCCCCCTTCCCCTCAATCTATCTTTTACTATTTTAAAAGTCAATAACAACATTATTCTACATCAATAATGTCACGTTGAGATCTATTTCATTTACGATAAATAGACTTCCCACCGAAATTCACTTATAACTATCGCTTAAACTTCAATGCTTGTAAATCCTGACCGTGCCTTCCTTCTTGACGACGTTGACATGTCGGTAGTCGTAGTCGATGCCCTTCAGGCGGAGTGCTCAATTTGAAAAAGCTCAGTAAGGATTGTTGGAGGAGAGAGAAAGGAGATAGATGGTAGAGAGCGAGAGAGAAAGAGAGAGGGGATATAGAAAGAAAGAAAGAAAGAACGAGAGAACGAGAGGAGACAGGGAAATAGAGAGGAGAGAGAGAGAGAGAGAGAGAGAGAGAGAGAGAGAGGACAGACGGAACACAAGAGAATGAGAACGAGAGAAAGAATGAGAGCGAGAGAGAAAGAGGAGGAAAGCGAGAGGAGGCAGAGAAAGAGGAGAGCGAGAGAAAGAGAGAGAGAGAGAGAGAGTTAGAGAGAGAGAGAGAGAGAGAGAGAGAGAGAGAGAGAGAGTCTCACCTGTTCTAACTCGCATGGAGCACGAGCTGGGGAAGGAAGCGTATAGGATCGGGCGTGCCGCCATGAGAACTGCTGAAGAACAATGTGCATTTAGTATAATTCATTTAAATTAGTCAATTATGCAATATTTCTTTTCCAATGAATATAGGAGAAAAGTAGGAGATACAGAGACATTAAACATACGTGAGTTTCTTAACTGGGGGTAATGTTACTGGAGTCTGAATTAGGTATGATATCATAAAGCGATGGAAGACTAGATAAAACGTTGTGGGCTGGAGGAAAGTAAAAGAATAATGGAGAGCGAGTGGAGGAAGGAGAGTAAGAAATAATCAGAGGCAACGACTGAAAACGAGTCGACCATGCAAAGAGGGAAACCTATACAAACAGCCAACAGCCAACACAAAGTACACTGCGCACAGATACGTGATAAAGTGGAAGCTGAAGAACTAACATAAGGAAGTGATAGAGAAAAATGGACAAGACTGAAAGGAAGGAAACGCAGAGAGAGAGAGAGAGAGAGAGATAGAGAGAGAGATAGAGAGAGAGAGAGAGAGAGAGAGAGAGAGGAGGGTTAGAGCGAGAGGGAGAGAGTGAGTGAAAGAGGGAGAGGGGTAGAGGAAAACACAATCACATTCAATTTCACAACTCCCCATCACTTGATCTTTAGCGCGCAGAGCTGAAGACTTTAACCACATTACGAGGAAAGGTCATGAGAAGCGGCCACCATTTGGCGAACGAGTGGAATGCATTGCACAAATAGAGCAATGGATGTAAAGTATTGACTGACGTTGATACCTGCTGGAATCACGACTAGGACTGATGTAAAAGATACTAGGTGCCAAATACACCACCTCCTCCGTAATAATCTACTACATTCCACAAAAAAGATGCAAGGGGACCAAACCCCTCGAGGCAGCATCCTAACCCGCAGACAACCCCCTTTCAACGATTTCTTACCCATACCAGTTGGACTTACATTTTCTCTGAAGAGCTTTATTAGAATACAACAGAGCAACAATGAATAAATTAGTATGACAACAAAATTTGGGGGTACTGAAGTGACAAATATGCTGACAACTGTTTTACAGACTGCGCCGGAAATCGGAAAATTTGAGGAAATTACTGTTTTAAGAAAAGTGTGTCACTTTGTATTTACAGGTTTGCAGTTTCCAACCGAACTAAAATTAATATAAAATTTGCAAGTCAAATCACCACAACAACGAATGAAAAATGTCACAGAGATGGGAACACGGAAACTTGAAGACGTAATTCCACTCGGGTGGAGTGGGAATACAGCAAACAAAGTCCCACGATTCGATATCTACCATAACCCAATCCAACTTAGCCGATTTTGTGAGTCATGAGGATATCAGGAGAGAGAATTGGGTCAAATCAAAATTGCAGCAAATAACGAGATGGAAAGAAATGTAATAAACATTGAGAATAGTAATCGGGGAGGATATTGTAGTACTGCTGGGCATGGGAATAAACCGGGAATCTTCAGTCGATGACATTACGTCATCGGTGACTTCTTCGGCCGACCGTATCCACCGTCACCTAAAACACACCGAAAATAGGATGACGACTGTAGGTGCACTGAAAGTGACGGTACCTCCACGACCTCCTCCGCCGCCGCGTCCGCGTCCACCTCCAAAGTGGTGTACTCCGTAGCCGCCGCGGCCCCCTCCGAGACCCCCTCCTCCACTCAGCATTCCCCCCATCGGGCCGCCGGGGGCCCACCTCCTCCCATGCGGTTCGCGTCGATTCGCCGCCACATGAACTTCTTCATCTCGATAAACTTGCGATGTGCCTCCTGAAGCGAGCAGAGATAAGTGCTTAAAGAACCTAGTTTAACTAATTCTTCTTCACTAATTATTCGTGTTCACACACTTAAGCAAAAGGCTTGGGGGTTCTCAAGACATCTGAACGCAAACCTCCTGCTCGTTCGGTCCCGCCCACTCGTGCTTGGTCGCAGCCGTCTTGCGGTACTTCATGAGGAACTTCCCGCCAGCATTCGCCCCGTCCCAGAAGATGGGCTTGTTGCTCTCCTCGCGATTTTTGCGCCAACCAGTCCCGAGCAGCTAAAGGAACACCTCTTTCATTAATATGGTTTGCTCTTCAACAGAATAAAGAGGCAAACAACTTGGCTTGGCCACTATTCCCAAGCAAACACGAAATATTCCACAAGGCCTCTTTCTGCTAACTATCATAGAATATCCGTGGTGCCCTCCTGACCTTGTCCTGGTGTGCCACCGCAATGTAGTGATTGCCGGTCTCGACGAGAAGACAGAGAATCCACCGAACTTGCTCGAGCTTCAGTTGCTGGCCGTGCTCCCAGTGCGACAGCTTCACCTAAACAGCATCTTAACTTAAAAAAAACCACCTCGAACGAAACAATCAAAAATATCCGGAAATTTTATACCGAGTTTATAAATAAAAACTTCCTCAAGTGGCTTTTAATGACACCTAATCTAACTGAAGTTCTAGGAAATAAACATTGTTTTCAATAGGAGACACGAGGTCGTTCAGGCATGGCACAGCCCCGTGTATTAGAGTGTGACCACATACCGTATCCCACTGCGCCTCATTGAACCCCTTGATAGCCTTCATTGCATCTTCTGCTTTCTGAGTCGTGGGCGCTTCCAGAATCTTCTTCATTGTCTCCTCGTCTCCAAACTTCGCTGCCATCTTGTACCTAAAACTGCCATTTATTCATTCTAAACTCACAAATAGTAAATATCCCAGACACTCTCCGTTGGGAGCCAAAGAATAGTTCCAAATGCAACTCTTCCCGGGCAGAAAACACAAACCAATAATATCGCTCGGCCGATTTGTGCTCTATTCCATCCTCATCGCGAATCTTCACTTCGTAGCGCAGAGCAAGTGGATCCATAGCACCTAAAAACAATGCTGGATTCCATTTCACACAATCACTAATTCAAGAAGAATATTCGAGAACATCAAGCAAAACGATCTACCGTAACTAGGGAGACTTTCAACTGCCAGGCAATAGAGGAGAGTATTAGGCAGTGTATCCATTTCAAATGTACAGTGATCCCGATGCACGGTAATCATGCCTGACCTCCGACGAGAAGGAAGTCTCTTCCGAGTTCATCGTAGTCCACATCATCCGAGTCCTCTTCAGTTCCTCCGCCGAGTCGGCGAACTTCTGCTTGTAACTTCTTCACTTTCTCCTTCACGCGACCATTCTCCAGCTAGAAAACAGAAAGGTGGAGAATGAGAAAAAAAACTCTTTAAGACTGAAGTCAAAAGTTAAGAAAGGACTATTTTAGACATCAGGGAAGGCTCGAATTGAAGAGATGTCAACGAGATTGAACAGGTCTAACAATTCGCATTCACATAAAAAGCAGTAATATCGATCCATTAAAATCTTCAAGGCTCATTTGAGGTGTTTATGCCTTATTGATAGTTCCAGTGTAATTGCACATACGGGGGCTCGAAATAATTAACCATCTCAAATGTTCATCAGTTTCACCTTCAGGACAAAAACTTATAATCCGCAAAAGTTTCGAAGATATTGTAATAGCAGGCACAGAGATCCGAATATGGAGGAAACAAGTGGGCATTCGGAGTCAAAAACCTTAAGCTTGCGGACGGCTTGACGCAGATTGTCCTTCTCCTGTTCGAGCAGCACCACCGCATTCCGAATAAGGACGCTGTCCGCCTTCAACCACTGAACTTCCTGCAATAAAAAAACAAAATCATATTGATGACTCACTAATACCCTACGAAAATAAATCCTCCTACTAAAACGTTTGAAACCACTTTTCTGACGGTGTTAACATAAATCAAAGAAATATCCGCAGAGTAAAAGTGAAAGAAGGCCCTGAAGAATATCTAGCGACATTCATTAGCCATCGTTCGATCCGAAGCGAAAGTGATTGATAACCAGAAGAGGACCAACTTGTGCAAGGTTCGCCCCGTCGGCGTGATCATTGCCGCTGCTGTGCCCCTGTGCAGACATCTCAGGAAAACCCCAGGAGTTACAAAAGGGAAGGTTACCTGAAAGAATAACAATCGAAGAGTGCCTTAATCAAGCCAAAAATCCATACTCATCTGAATAAAATTCTTTGCTTTGTTCAGCAAAAAGCATAAAATCGTTACAAATGAGAAAACACCGCTAAACCCATCAGACTAATTTCCAAATAGCAATCTAGGGGAAGACTCCACAAAACAGAAAACGTGCCTATTTTGAAATCATGTAATGAGGGAAAACGTAATGTAAAGACAATAAACAAACAAAGAAACAAGCAAACAATTTCAAGCGGAAAAGACCCACTTTCCCACGATGAAAATAAATAGACGACGTTTACTATCAAAGACACCAAATTTTGTTGTGTACGGTACCATATACACCGAAACATTTTGATCTGCACACAAGATTAACTGAATGATTTGTACTCTCAAATTTGAACCATTTCAGCGGTATTATTTTTTGGAAATATGACATTCTTGGATTACGCTAATTTTCGGCATGTAAACAAATTCTGTTTATACCATTCGTAGTAAGAAAGACATCAAATTGTGTGTACACTGCTATTTCAAACATTTTAATCACAGTACAAGAATGCCACGTGAACAAAGTTTCCTACAGCAAGGCAAGAAGAAAAAGCACTAAAACGTGTAGGAGGTCATAAAAATTCCGACAAAAATATAAAGAGTGATGTAACTAAACACATACGGCACACATATTATAAAGTATTCATGATCACCCTCACATCAGATCCTTCTCTCCCTCTCCCACTGTTATGTCGCTCAATATATCACCCATTTCTCTCCTACATTCTGATCTCCCTCCTATCCTTCCCATTGTTCCACTTCTCCGTCTCTCCTGCTCTCTCTCTCTCTCTCTCTCTCTCTCTCTTTCTTCCTTTCTCTTTCTCCCTCTCGCTCTCTCTACTGCTTGACGGCATCCGGCTGGTTATCAGGAACGGCAGCGGCAAATGCAGGAAGCGAAGCGAGTTCTTCGTCGATGCGAGTGAGAGTCGGTAGAGCAGAGACGTCCACTCCCCATCTGAACGATAAGCAGAAATGATCCTAACCATTTATATGCTTTCTCCCATTTAAATCAACGGTATACTTAATATGTAAATATTCCCAGAGAACTGATACTTGCTCACACTTCCTCGAACCTTTTTGCATTGTAGAGAATAGATGGGAGGCAGAGATCAGCGACTGTGACGTCATCTCCGACACAGAATCTGCCTGCCGTCCTCTTCACGAGCTCCTCCAGCTCGCCCATTGTGATGGTCAGCCAGTGCTTCGCCCACTCAAACAATCCATCGTTCTTCGGAATACAACGAAAAAGTTCATGGGTAGACAAGGCATATGTACTTTGTATATCACACCCTCACCTTAGCACCCTTGCCCGCTTCCTCTGCGTTGAGATACTGTAGCACGCGGAGATTCTGGATCGGCTGACAACTCGTGCTGATCTGACAAGTAGAGAATTATCTATATCTTAAATGAAAATATGTATTACTCATAATCTTTCGTTCTCTTACTCGATCTATCTATCTCTCTTTCTCTCGCTCTCTCTTTCTTATAATCATACAATGATTAAAAAAAGCCTTTACATGAAGTGCAATCGCTCTAGTCGTGGCGCGCGCTGCGGGATCAGACGGCAGCAACGACGTTCCAGGGAATACCTAGACAAGCTGGATTCTTGCAAAATAAATACCTTTTGTGGTCGCTTACTGTATGGCCTAGCATATAGGCGTTATCTCAAAGAGCTATATAAAGACTTTCACTAAGCTATAACTACCGTATACCTCGTCGATGTACTCGATGATTGCGAGTGACTCGGTTATGGCCTTCTCTCCATGCACGAACACGGGTACTTTAGCGGACGGATTGTACTTGCACATCTCATCGTAGTTCTAACAACCACATTTTTGGATCAGAGCAAGAGAATGATAGACTAGGAGGAAGCGAAAGACTGACCTCTCCCTGCTTCGTCAGAATGTTGGCTGGTCGCTGGTCGTAGTCAACGTTCTTCAGATTCAGTGCTGACATCACGGGAAGATTAGATTAGTGATAAGTGGAGCAATGAGAATAATTACGACATACCAATGCATTCACAAGGTTCATTTTTTTCTATTTGAAATCTACTACAAAAAGAGTACGTTGTTGCTTCTACATCTTAATTTTCAGCGTTTCGTATCATCGCTTGCCTTTTGATTCTTTCTGCCTCCTCTATCTCGCACCTCTCTCTCTCTCTCTCTCTCTCTCTTTCTCTCTCTTCCCATCTCTCTCTCTTCCCAACCCTCTCTCACTTTCTCTCTGTCGCTCTCAAACTCTTCTCTTTCCTCACCAATGCGAACTCGCCATGCACACGAGCTTCGCCAGTACGAGTAGAGGATCGGCTTCGTCATCCTTAAAGAATTCAACCTTTTATTTTGCTAGTTAAATTATTAATAATTTTGCGGCCGAGGAAGATTAGCAACAGGAAAATACATAACTCTTGACACCTCAGACAATTAGACAAACAATGAAAAGGCAATGTATTTAATCCAAACAATTAAGAGAAGGTCCGCTGAAAGTCGCTGGGTATATCAAAGACAGGGAACGAGTACCATGCATGCAGAGAGTTCTACGAATCAATGTGAGAACATGGAGAAAGGTCAGCGTGTTGCAAGTGATGAATCGCATGGACGGGGCATCACTCTGCCTCTCTGTCATCTCTTCTCTTTATCCATCTCTGCTTTCTCTCCATCATTCGTCGCTCTGCTCTCTGTTTCTATCTTCGTTCTTCTATATATATATCTCTCTCTCTCACCTATTATCTCTCTCTCTCTCTCTCCCTCTCTCTCTCTCTCTCCATCGCAGTTCACTTTAGATTTCGATGACATGAAAACAGCTCCTTCGTCTGCAACTGTGGCATCCACACACAAAAATGTGGTCGGAGATGTGTCAAATTTACTTCGAGCCGAAATTGAATACTTCGAAAGAGTAGACTTCGAATAAGGATTTAAAGCAAAAGTCCGATGGAAGAATAGGAGACCCATCGATAAATAAAGGCGTTCAAAAAATTTATAGACGTCCTATGGAAAACATAGGCGTCAGATGAAATTTTTTGGCAGTCCTACATCGGAATGAGAGACGACCACCAGAAAAAAAAGTTAAATGGACTAGAATAAACTCATTGCTTCTTTGTCAGATGAGTCTTCAGTTTCATTCGTGCCTTTTAAAAGAGTGAAAATTTGGGACACAAATTTGGGAATAATTTCTATCGGACGCCGATAAATACGTCGGACACCTACACTTGAACAGAGCTCATACATGTTTATCTACATACATACGTATCAATGTACAACCCAACTGGTTTCTCCGTCTACAATCTTTTCCCCGAGGAGGCAATGAATGCTTTTATTGCATTTGTTCAACTAACAGCAACGAGCAAAAAAAAGAACACAATTTTGAAGACTTTAGCATCATGCACTTCTTGCAGGTTTTAATCGGTATGAGATTGACTGCAACTTTTTTCTTGCCTGACCCCGAATCAAGGTGACCTTCCACAACTGTTTTCATATTAATTAAAGCTACAGTCATAAATATCTGTACAGAACTTTGCATAAACCAAACATCCTTTTCATGCAAGGCGTAATGTTGTTTAGCGGGAAAAACCTTAAGATCATGTCGACTTTTCCCCCAAACACTTATGATGTGAAGACCTTTCGTTGGCTCGTAAAGCAGACAAATGAACAAATTGAAAACGTGCACACTGACAATGAGTGCCACTTGAATGATAACCTATCATGCGGATATTTGCTGTCCTTATATTGCCCCAATGATACATTGGACGGATGATTTAGAGCAAATCTCTCTTTAGGCAACAGTGTCTGTAGTTTCTTCGTAAGAAGTGCCTTCCCAACTATCCAATCAACAATCTCGCCTTTCGCAAGTGGATTTCATCTAAACACGCCTTTCTCAATCATGTGCTGGGTTATTTGGAGTTTCTCAGTCCGAAATAAAATACCATGCCACTAGTAAAGCTAACTTTTAAGGAGGAGTTCTGTGGACGCGTTGAACATACTTTTTCTAAATTTTTAAATAGTCAATTATGAAACGTTGGGAGGGGATTGGGAGCACTAAGAAAGCCGCTTCAATTAGCGGGCACTTCATGTTGCTTGTCTCCATGTGACTTATGTTTTAATCTCAATGAATATTTCTGCCGGCATCAATCCCCCCCCCCTATTTTTTCTTATTGCATTCTGGATGGTTATGCTCTTTATGTCTGCTCACTTCAACACAAACGTTAATAAATATACGGGAATGTCACGGAGGGAATAAGATTTCGAATGTATGACATGCCCCATCTTTCTCTGCTTTCTCTCTCTCTCTCTCTCTCTCTCTCTCTCTCTCTCTCTCTCTTTCCCTCTCTCTCTCTCTCTTTCTCTCTCTTTTTCCCTCTCTCTCTCTCTTTCTCTCTCTCTCTCTCTCTCTCTTTCCCTCTCTCTCTCTCTCTCTCTCTCTCTCTCTCTCTCGCGCGCGCGCGCTATCAACACAAGAATTCCCGCAAATGAACTTCATAAATAGTGGCCTTTTGAGCTTCTCCTCAAGACCTGCCCAGTTCCTGGTCATGAGTGAATCAACCACGGCCGCACCAGTAATGAGTGGCTCGTTCGGCGAGACTCTCTTCATGTGTTGCTATTACATCTCGATTGGATCCATCGCTCTGCTCTGCAACTCCGTCAACCTCTTCATCTACACGGAAACTCGTGAGATGAGACGAAAGTCAGGAGCTTGTTCTCTCTCTCTCTCTATCTCTCTGTCTCGATCTCTCTCTTTCTCACTCCCTCTGTCTCTCGCTCTCTGTCTCTCTCTCTCACTCGTTCTCTCTTCTAGATATCTCTACTACATCGCCCTCGAGTTGGCGGAAGTTGTGAACAGCGTGAGCTTCATCCTCACAGGGATTGGAAGAGGCCAGGCGTTGTTGAATGGCGTGATCCGCGCGCCCACCACAACCCACGAGTGCTTCTACCAGGCAAGGAGATACTTTTCACTCATTCTTTATTAGGATTACACTCACACATTTGTTATGCTAAATTACATATATAATCTTTTTTGTTTTGTTCACTTTATTATTCAGAATATTTTCTTTTGGAAAGGAACAACAATAAAAAAGCTTTCTAAAGCACTTCTGGACCCACTCCCTGATCGTGGGAGAAGAGCTGCCGACGCTCGTCGTCATTCTTCTCGCGGTCGAGCGCATCTGCGCGGTCGCGCGACCGTCTCTCTACAGTCGACTATTTGAATTTCCCGCCAAGCCCTACCCGCTCGCATTCACTTTCTCACTCGGACTTGTTCGTTTTCTTTTTTCCTCAATCGTTCGATTCTGGGAGAAGATATTGTCTCTAGTGGTTCGAATTCGCATGTTTAAACAACTTGTGGAACTCTGAATGAAGTGTAGGTGTCTCTCTTTCTCGCTGCCGTCTCGGCATACGGTAACGAGCGCGTTTTCATGTCGCGCCACTGTCCAATCATCAACGGAACGGATTTGTGGTACTACATTTAATGAATTATTTATATTAAAATAGTGCGCAAAAAACCGGTGTTCTTTACTGCTTTCGTAATGATTTGGAACTTCTCTTCAGGTACGCGATGAGCCACTTCTGCTTCATCGTCTTTGGCCATGCCATTGCGTTCATCTCACTTCTTCTCGTTCACTGGTACAGCAAGGTACTGCGGTTTACACATTTTTTATTTTCAAATAATGCCTTATCTTTATTATTATTTAAGAATGTTTTATTTTTGATGTTATTATACAGAAGTATGCAAGCGAGTCTCATCGCGTCAGAAGTCATGACTCCAAGGTCGGCGTCATTATTGCCTTTTCTGGTAAGCAGACATAACGTCATTTACCAAGCAGGAACTCACTAGTAATGCGTTTACATAACGTCTCGAGGATAAGATAGGAAACATGATTACCTCGATGGAATAATCATCAAAACACTTCTGATAACTGATGGTTCAACTTTGTTGTCCTTTACAAAACAGAACTAACTATAGCAATGTACTTTAAAGGCACATGTATCCTTCTGGTCTCCTCTCCGGGAGTGGTCATGATTGGAATCGCTCAGCATCTCTGGCAACCGGGGGATCTCACCGTGGCAATCGCCTATGCAATGACAGCGTAGGTTATTCATTCAGTTAATTAAATACAATTTTCTAATGAAGCTCTCCGGCTTCTTCGCCGGATGTGGATAAGATTTGGGACTTGAGTAAGAACGCTTTCGTTTAAGAACCGCCTGACGGCAACAAAAGAGGAAAGAGAGAGGAAGGGAGCTCAATATGAGCGAGGCATGGCGGACTGACTGACCAATTCATGAAAATGAAAACTTCAATTCTTACGTGATTGCATAATATTATAATGCACTTGAGTACATCAAAATATGAATACAAGATGCAAGGAAATTATGTAAAGGGAATTATCGTGACAATTAATAAAATTAAGAACTCCCCTATTTGAGTAAATTCTTTTTTTTAAAAGATGCGAAGTCGAAATTGTCTGGCCTGCACAGGTACGTGTCCATATCGTCTACAATTATCAACTTTGCTTTTCGCTCCGAGTTCCGGGATGCGCTCGCACGCGCTTTGCATGCACTGAGAATGTCAGTCGCCCCGAGGCAAGCTGCTTTCCTGATCATTGGTCGGGGAACTGTGAATCTGGTCACGATCTGGTTACTTTCTCTCTCGCATCCCCTCTATTTTTCCACAACATTCCATCATGTGAACAGAGCAAGCAGAATCGCCTAGGCAGAGATACATATGTATCTTGGCTAATTATAGTTTGCTAAAATGCTCTGAATGACTGTATTTTTCGTGTTAAATTTCTTCTTCGTGAAAAGACTAGTAATTGTTTGCCAGATTCCCATCCTCTTTTCTCATTTCTCTTTCAATCTCCTATGATACAAAGATATATTAATATATTATTAAAATGAATCTTTCTCAATTTAAGCATTCGATACGACCGAAAAGCGGTGAGGTTAGGCGGCGCCTCCACGGTCATGAACACGGCAACGGCCGTTCATTCGCGACAGAATACTTACATCTAGACATCCAGCGAAAGCGACAGAGAAAAAGAGCGGACTGAGATACATATGTATGCACATTTGACTTCTCTTCAATGACCGGCTGTTTGTTATTTAATCTTCTATAATATGTACACTGCTTAATCGATAAATACCGCTTAATGTTCGTTACAATACATTATTGCATGTAATATAGTCAGCAGAGAATTAGCAAAACTAACACGTGTTCATTTTCTGGGGGAGGATGTAAGGGCGATCACTCGCAAGCATCGACGCATATTATTGATGATTGTCCTGAGAAATCGAGATCTACCACCAAAGCTATACCGCCCACTTCTTTTCCATAAAATCTGCCGCTTGAATGACAAGTATGTAGATACATATGTGCAGAGCGCTGCGATGAAGCATCTGCGAATAAGCAATGTTTAAAAGCCTTCCAGGAACGTTCACTTAACACTTACGAAAAAGAGAAGCATTCTGATTTTTTCTCTTGCGATTTATCGACCTATTGATTGCGAAAAGAAAAGAAGGATGCGCCTCGCTGCTCTTGGCTGTCTGCTCTGCTTGGCCCTCTTCGAGAGTGGCCACAGCCTTCGTCCAGTCGACGCAACATTCTCGCTCTACTGCCCAGACAACGTCGTGCGGAAAGCCAAAGTCGAGCTTTGGGACTACGACTGGGCGAGTCAGGTAGTAACGAAGGAAATATGAAATACACTCCGTTATCATTACAGGCAATGACGATTTGCTCTCCACCCAAGAAGCTGAAATCAACGGAAAGGGGGGGACTATCAAAGGGGATGCTGAGGATACGGCCCTTGTACGTTCGAGAATAACGCTGTGTACTAAATTTTTTGGTAAACAGCTCCGGGAAAATGTTTCCAAGAACAGCTTTCGAATTTGAAAACTGTGGAGACGGGCGAGAGAAAGAGCCTGTTCGGTGTTGGTAACGAGAGCCTTGGTGCTAGCTAGAGCAAGCGCACTTCGTACGTGAAAGTCTACGATCGAGGAGACGATCCCGTTCGACGTCTAGAAGCCGTTCGCGACGAGTCGTTCGTTCCGCTAAACTCCCTTGAGTTCCTGCAATCAATCAATAGACAATTCATTGTTCATGCAATTATTTTCCTACTTTTAACAATATTTGTAATACGGAACAACGTCACTATTCCCCTACATACATACATATGTACATACATAATTTAGTGGTATGTATGCATATATGTATGTATGTATATACATACATAATTTATCTATTTGTCAGGGAAGAACAGTCGGAGATGAGAAATGGAAAGTTTGGATCAGCCAATTTCGCACCGACATTCCCTAAAGTTGGCCGCATCAACCTCGCCCGTATCCACAACTTCAACAAGGCGAAAAAAGTTGATAATTTATGCAAGTAAAAATGTTCTCTCCAGCTCTCTGTCACTCTAAATGCCAACATTCTTTTCTGCCTTCTCTCTTCCTCTCTCGCTCTTCCTGTCTCTCTTCTTCGTCAAAAAAACAGTCGTGATAGATTATTTCGCGATAAATTGTTGATCCGAATGTATCAGAGTGATTTGAACAGACAGCCTATAAAACATGGTTATCCATATATGTAAGTGGGAGATAAAAGATAGCGAAAAGCAGCAGTTCCAAATGTATGGTTAAACTCTGAATTACATGACCTTGGACGCGTTTATTCTGCTGTGCGGTCACAAAAGGCGACATGTGACTGTTCTGTAATCGGTTTGTCCCTTTCCACTGTTATGAGCTTGCCTAGCAATAAAGTCTCGAGTAAAGATCGAAGGCTTGGCCTCTTTATCAGCAGAATGGGCAGGCGGATGACGGCAGCAGCAGGAAAAGGGACGGCCAAGCTTATCGTAATCAGCTAAATATGCTCAAATATGCATAGGTTCAAAAAAGACTTTTCTTCTTACTCAAAAATAGCATATCAATAAAGCTGATAGATGTAAAATTTAGTGAACTGTTCCTTTTCACACATAACATTTAGCTAGAAAAATATTTCTAAAATGATCACATCATTTTCCACAATTCCCATTCTTTGTGGAATTGCGTGGTTCCGTTTCAAGAAAATAAGAATAGCTTTCTAGACACGTGTCAATGTACCATGCGATCATTCCGAATTGAATGGACTTAGGATTCACTCTAGCGGAATCTCTTCTGAGCTAAGACAACAACAACATCGGATTTCATGTTCTTCATCCGTGTAATTTCTCTCGTCATCAATCCCTCTATCTATTTTTGGTGTCATTCTTTTTCACTGAAAAGCAACCATAAGTCAATGTTTTCACAATCAGCTAGTGATATTTTTTTTATATATTTCATCATTGTGCTTCAGTGTTATACAGCAGATTCAAGAGAATGGTGCACTTTATGCAGATAATCCCAGTCGAGAAATAAGAGCCATATTTGACTGTCTTTTAAGGTGCAGAGCCTTTCGAGGGGGGCGAAAGAATGGCTCATGGCTCAGCAGATATGGAGCTGCTTGCAGACCTGCTCGGGGCTTTCGTTGTCCTTGATCCATGCGACAATCTGCTCGAGCTCCTGCAGGCAAAAGACAACACTAATCTAATCTCGTATTGCTTTTGTGTTCCAATGGAATTCTAAGTTGTTTTATTATTATCGTTTTTATAAGATAATATAACAAGACCCTTGTTACATGATCAAAATCACCGAGTGTACCTGGTCAACCAAGTTCTCGCAGATCATAGCGAAGGGACCAAAGAACTTCTCGCACATTTCGTTGCACTTCTGAAAAGAAAATTATTTAAAATAACTCGTGTTATTTAATGATTTTTTGTGAGTTCGTGTAATCCGGCCAATGTTGCCGCCGAAACTGTGCATTTCCGGGAATTGTAGCCAGAAAAAGGAAATGTCGTACGTTCTCAAGATCAGGCTCATCCTTCTCGAGCTCGGCTTCCACTTCGGTGATGAAACCCTCACACATTGGACAGAGGAAGCTGTTCTTCTGCAAGTTGGAGACTCCAAATCACTTTTCCCCTTTCAAGAAGTGAAATCAGCCGAGGTATCAAAATTATCCTTAACTTTAGACTTCTTCCAGATACTGTACCTGCTCCTGGGTGAAGACTTCAGGCACAAAAGGAGCCAGCTTGCGCGTGTGCTTCGGCAGGGTGAAGGCAGCCGAGACGGCGACCAGGGCGAAGAGAGCGAGGAGGGTGCGAGACATTCTGGAGTGAGAAATGTGAGAGGAGAGAGAGAGAGAGGGTAAGAATGAGAAAGTGGAAGGAAGATGAGGAAACGGATGCTGATTATAGGAGGAGGGCACACGGACAATGAGAGAGTATATGTGAACATACTATGTACATACATATGTATGTGAAAGAAAGAGGAATACAAAAAGAAGAAAGCGAGATGTCAGACAAGACATGGTTTGGATAATTTAAATATTTATGACGGCAGAATTCGTTCGGTTGGGAGACAAGTGTAAGTGATAACAAGAAGTCCCTCGAAAAGCCTGTAATGGAATACGGTTTCGCAGCTCGTTTATAAAGCCTTCGATTATCACTGCGCGACTTCTCCGCGGCGACAGTGACAATTCCTTATCAGGACTATTTAATGTGCAAGGAATATTCCTTCTTTGAAACACAGAGTAGCTGAAAGGGTCGAGACGGAGCGGAAGTGGATGAAAGAGAAGGAGAGGGATTTTGAAAATGAAAGACATGATTGCGAGTGTGAGAGAGATAGAGAGAGATAAAGTGTGGGAGAAGCGATGTATGTAGGACTAAAGGGTGAGAGGCGAAAGAGAGAAAAAAGGCTCAGACAGAGAATCACAAAGAGAAAGAAAGGTTTTTTTGGTAAGACAAAAGGGAATTTTTGTTGATCTATCGTTATTCATGAGCACTGTCATCTGCTCCAAAGCTGAATTAATGACCATTCGGTGAAGTGTACCCAATTTGAATTATGCCATCAGTCTTAATTACTGAAAGAAGAGATTGTCGTGGAGAAAGGGTACATGAGTTGCAAGACACAAGAGGAAACTATATCTCTCTCTCTCTCTCTCTTGATCTTTCTTAACTTCTC
Source organism: Allodiplogaster sudhausi (assembly GCA_945643635.1). Taxonomy (NCBI): domain Eukaryota; kingdom Metazoa; phylum Nematoda; class Chromadorea; order Rhabditida; family Diplogasteridae; genus Allodiplogaster; species Allodiplogaster sudhausi. The sequence goes on along the minus strand of CALZFC010000284.1, from coordinate 723,215 downwards.
TTTTAAACTATGCCCTATCTATCCTAATGGTTATTTCATTACATTTGTCAAGTGCCTCCAAATCGTGAGTAACTTCGTTATCAAATGGAAAGTAAGTCATTGCCCAATATTACCCAACAAAAAGGAATTATTGCTCATTCTCTACATACAAATGTAAACGGCTCGTGTTCACATACCATCTTATCTCTCCAAAGTTCTCTCTCTCGCTCTCCTTCTCTCTCTATCACTCTCTCTCGCTATCCAACTCTCTTTATAAATGCGTACCCATTCTCTCCTTTTTTCGACATTCCAGTCACAGCATCCCTCTTTTAGCATTACCAATTCATGTCATTAATATTATTTTTTTTATTCAGAAAATTTAATCAGATGTCTTCTGACAATGAGGCAACATTGCCAGCAGGTTAAATCATTAAGGTATTAAAAATTAAATCCTTACTCAACTCTCTATTGTTCATATTTTTTAAATAAAAATAGTTTAAAATGAAATTCGATATTTATTCTTCATAATGTTATTACGAATATTAACTCTTTCAGTGAATGACATCGCTGGCAAACTGCCAGAAGGTTACATCGTTCGTCAAGGAACATCGGAAGATTCTCAAGTGCTTTGCCGACTGCTGCGAGAAGAGTTTATCAACGACGAACCACTCAATTTGGTACTTTCTCTATTTCTCTCTTTCTCTTTCCATCTTTTTCATAATCGCTTTCTCTTCTTTATCAACTTCTCTCTCTACATTTCTCTCCTTCTCTCCCCCCATCTCTCTCTCTCTCTCTCTCTCTCTCCGTCCTCGGTTCTCTCCCTTGTCAATTCGCTCTCGCTCTATGCTCTGTCTCATTCTTTCGTACTCTCTGCGATTCCCTTGAACGAACCTTGAGGCAATCGGAATGACTGCGGATATCGTCGCTGAGCCTCACCGCCGTGCCGTGGAGGAGTACACACGCAACCCGCACAGCGTCATTGTCATCGAGAGGAGTACTAATCAAGTGGGTTTGGAGTTGTTTTAAAGTTGCAGAGTTGGTTGTATTGTTTTTTCCCTGTCTCTACTATCGCCAATTCTTGTTCAGTAAATATGTCCTTCTGAAGATAGCCGGAGTCCGGTTGATGAGCGAGTGGCTTCGAAGCGAAGAGCAGCCGTCTCTCGATTGGACGCAATTCCCTCCAAAGAGACAATTGCTTGGTTAGTTGCAACGTCTGCGATTATAACAAGTATTTATATTTTACCTCATTGAATCTCTTTGTGTCCTTAGCTCACAATTTGTTAAATGATAGAAGAATTCCAGGAACTCTACTCACTCTCCTCAAATCACGCTTTTGGGAACTTGTATCTGCCGATATCGAAAAGGTGCCGTGAAGGAATCGACGAAGAGAAAATCGACTGCCAAGAAAGATTTTTCGTTCGAGCAACTTTCTTTCTTTTTATTTATGTAATTTAGTGACTGAATTTCTTTTCTAGTTAATAATTAAGTGTATTGCCAGGTGCTTCTCCTCGGAGTGATCTACATTACGAAGCAGCATCAGCGACGGGGAATAGCACGCGCACTCGTGCAAGACTTGCAGCTGATCAAGGAGGCGTTTTATTACCTTAATTAAATTAAATCTTTTTCTCTTCATATTTATTTTTTATTTGACTGTCCAATTCTATAGAACGGAGAGGGATACTCGTGCGTTGCTGTGGAGGCTTCGTCCTTCGGCAATCAGCGCTTGCTCACATCAGAAGGCTACGAGACCATGGATAAAGTCGCCCCGAATGACTTCGTCGCCCGCTTCGGTCTTCCGCCCTTGACTACAAGGAAAGAGCCATGCTGCTAATGTACAAATCATTCTAAACATCGAGGATATCAAGAAAAGTTCTGCTTGTAGAGAGCACCACTTTCATCGTATTGTATGTAGCTGTAGAATAATTTATCTCACCATCAGCACATCTCTGCAATTCTTATACTAAATATCTAGTCATCGCTCTGTAATAAATGTTCAACAATTGCAATGTTTTCTGCGCAAATGATGAATTGATGATTCGTTTTGGTCAATTCCATCGAACATTCAAAACCAGTTTTTGCTCCAGTCTTGTCACATGGCACTGCAAATTTTCTACTCTAACTCCAAATTAAACTTCAAAATTGTGGCATCTTAAGTACCATGGATATCGATATGAACTCTGTACCTGACAAGGAGAGCATTGAGAGGACTTAAAATGTTATAAAGATCAAAACTCTAATGACTGCCTTATCTTGACATTCCACTTCAGAAAAAGAAATCGAATTCCATGGTTCGTTGCTCGCTGCGTCGTGTCTTCCGGGCAAATAATTTACATGAATTTTGTCAGCTCATAAAAGCAATCACTTCGATGATTTTGGTCAGCTAACAGTTAATTGAAAGTGTAAAAAAGACCTTCTTTCTTAATCTCCCCCCACCCTCTCTCTCTCTCTCGTCTCTCTGTCAGAAGGAAGATAAGGAGCGTTGTGATATCAAGCAGCCTGCCGCAGATTCACTCTTGTTTTAACGAGCTTACTTTGTGATTGGCTAGCGTCCAGACTGATGATATTCTCATATCAACATCTTTATCAGAAAAAAAGATTGTTCATAAACAGCCAAAATAAATAGTAGTCAATGATGATGAACTTCCACATGCAATCATTGCCGCAGACCATCCAAACCAGTTGACGTCTCTTCTTGACTTTTCTCTTCGTCGAAGCGCAGATGGAAGATGAAGTCAGAAGGCCCTGCAATTAATGCAACTGAATTCATTTCTTTGAATAACAGTCGGACCTTAATCACGATACACCGTCCAGTTACCTTTGGGAATTAACATCCACTGAAAAAGCAGCGCAACTTACCATGGAAATCGTCTACTTAACAGAACGAGGCGGATCAAGCTCAAAGGGCAAGTTGCCGTCGACAGTAGAAGAGTTCTGCTGAAGCCTCAACTCTCTCATGAACAGTCCAAAGCTGAGTGAAGAGTGACGGAATATATGAGTCGCTACCATCAACTGCAACAGCAGCTGCTTTCGACGACAAGGTTTTCCGCGGAGGATGACGTGAAGATCTTGTTTAGGGATATTCAGATGATTTTTGTAATATGAAATACTTTGCACTAATAAATGGAGTTTCTAGTATTTTGCATAATTAAAGAGGAAGAAAATGAACCTTTAAATTGAGTCGAAACTAACAGTTGTTACGAATTAGTGACCGCCCAGAGAGCATCCGATGTATGCGGAAGCAGAGTGAAGAGACAGCTCTGTGTACGAGAGCAGCGATGCACCATTAAATCTGGAATTGGACATCTATTTTGAAGAGGATGTATGAAAGAAATGCTACATGAAACCTCAACTCAAGATGAGACTATTCAGATTCTCAGTGCTAACTCATTGCTGGATATGCGATGTTTTCCATTTACACGCATCAAATTAGCACTGCAATTTTGCCAACTCTCGAGGTCACTCTCACATAATTAGAAGCTCTTGTGGAAAACGGGTGTTCAAGCCATTATAGACGTTACGCGTCATGAATACCAATTTCCCATAGATTCACTTTCTTGATCTCTCTCTCTCTCTCTCTCTCTCTCTCTCTCTCTCTCTCTGTACTCTCATGCAGAGCTGAGTTCGAAAGATGGAGAGAGAGAAAATACACTTGAATTGAGGTTGATCTTTTCTCCGGTCTACCCTTCCAATATCCCATAATTTTCCATTAACTATGTACATACATACATGCATATATGTATGTGGCGGGCTGCTAAGTAAGTATGTATGTATGTACATGCATACTACATACATACATTCTAGTTTCGGGTCCTAGCTGTTTGGTCTGTTAAGACCATTTTGTTTCGGCTAGCCTGTTTCTTAATCTTATGAAATGCAATACTAATCTTCCTTTTCAGCTACAGACAAAAGTCTTAAAACTACAGTCTATTTTGTGTGATATGAAGTCTCTCGGTTCAGCTATTGTGAGAGAGAGAGATTGAGAGATAATGAGGTTAAGAGATGGACACAAAGAGAGAATGGGTAAGGAAGACAGGAGCTAGTCTGATACAGGAGGAATGAGGAAATCAAGATGATCTTGAACGTATGCACATATTATCGATCAAAACATGTCTCACCGTCATGAACAAGCCTTTCTTTTAAATCTCCTGCAATAAAAAAATTATGCACACTGTTGAATCCAACAACTGGCCGTACAAAAATCTCAACTTACCGGATGTGATAACTATGAACCATACTGAGAGGTTTCGAAAGAAGCTGTTTTTTCTCTTTACCGTTTTCACTCGTTTTCAAATTGAATGCTAATATCGGTGCTAATAATTATTTGATTTATATCACCTTGCCCATTCTCTTTTCCTCTCACCTCTGCCTGTCTATCTCGGTATCTTCTTGTCTCTCTATCTCTCACTCTCTCGGTTTCTACGTCTCTTGCAAGGTATTTCTCGCGTCTGGCTCACTCTTATCTATTCTTTTCATCTATATACCTTCAGCTTCTCCACAGCCGACTAGTGCTCTGCCGATTCCTCGTCGACTCATTCAGTCTCACGCACGTTGTTAGTCTCTGATAAGGATCCGATGATCGCTCAGGAAGAGAATAGCACAAGCGAAGTGTATGATAGTGGATATAAAAGCTCCACCCAGTGTCCAAGCCACATTCAGTGCAAATCCCTCCCTTGAAAGGAAAACCGTTCTTGATCTAGGCCCATCTCACCTTTTCATCCCAATGAGTTCAAAGAGCCACATCTTCTCGGTATTTCAATTGTCTCTCAAGCTCTTATTTCCATGCATGAGCTACGAGTACATACATAGGTTTTCTTTCATATCTGCCGCAACTATAGTGTATGATCTAATACACACCCACAAGTATCGCTGTACCTACCGTATCCCTATGCTTATCGAACTCTTCAGCCTCTCAGTCTCATCATCATGAGCACCTTCCTCGCCCTTGCCGCCCTCGTCGCTGTCGCTTCCTCGCTCGCTCTGCCCGTCCAGAAGAAGGACTACATTGGCGACATCTTCACTTCGGAGCAGGTGAATACAGTATTCTGTGGAAGCGTCACGGGACCCGAAGATAGCACTTCGTAATTTATTCTTGTAATTCGACTGTATTCAATTGTAATTTATTGCAGAAGAACGGCTTCCTCTGCCCCTACTGTGAGAGCTTCATCGGAGAACTTGTCAAGGATATCGAGAAAGGCGAGCCCAATATTGAAAAGGTGATTTCTACACATTTCTCACTCCATCTTCCTCTCTCTCTATCTCTCTTTCTCTGTCCCTCTAGATCTCTGTCCCTAAATATATTATTCTAAGCTGACCATTTCAAACTCCTCCCCTGTTCAGATTGCCAACGAGCTTTGCGAGAAGATCTTCGGCCAATTCGCCATGGTCTGCGTGGCCCTCATTGACACGGTAGGGAAGGGAACGGAACACTTTCGTTCTACGCCTACAGAATTCTAACCACAAATATTCAATTCCCCTTTCTCCTATTGTTGGATAATTATATTTCGAAGAAATACAGTGTGAAATAACATAAAAAAGTTAGATGATTTTGTTTCAGCAACTCGAAAACATTCTCGAATGGGCGCAGGCTCATGAGGATGCCCATGGAATATGCGTGAAGCTCCATCTCTGCTAAGCAACTATCATTCCGTTTCTCTGTCATTCTCTCAAACACACACACTATCTCTCTCTCTCTCTCTCGCTCGCTCTGTCGCTCTCTCACACTCTCACAATATCTCCCTTTCTCTCTCTCCTCCCACATTTCCCGATGCATTTCCCGATCACGTCTATTTACTTCCAAAGGAAGTTGTCGCATGTTCGTGTACAGTTTGCAGGATAAAGGGTGTAATCGCCATTCATGAACTTGTTTACTAAGCGTCTCAATAAACAGTTCAGGCCATGGTCCAAGCAGAGCAGTGCTGCAATTTCAGCTATAGGAGTGAATACAAAGCGAATGCAAAAAAACTCTATCGAAAAAAAAATTGAAACTCGTATTGCACGAAATAACCATGCACAAAGTCAATTGTCGTGCGGGCAATCGGACACATTATTGTAGCTTATAGTATGTTGTTCACCGTTGATATCCCAACAAAAGCTTTTTTTAACTTTCATGATTCCATTTTCACAAGTTTTCTGAAAACAAATCTACACCACATCATACAGACTTGACGGGAAATAAAAAAAAATATATTTCGAACCAGTGGCAAAAGAAAGATAAAATATTAATGAAATTGAGTGAAGAGGTATCAATTGAATAGGCACATGAAATGGGATATAAAAGGTGAGGGTACCTGGACCATTGATTTTCATTTAAAAAAAACAGAGTAAAGCCGTTCGCTCAAAAGCGACGTAAGATGACAAAAAATTAGATGAACACTTTATTTCCATCTTCCAATTGGGTGAAATCATTTGAAGGCTTGCTTGAGAGCCGGATAAAAGTAGACTTCCGCCAACTCAATTCTCTGAATTGTCCAAGCTGGATTATAGTTAGCATGTCCTCGAAGAGTAATCGTTGAGTTTGTCTGCGGCCGAAACTTTCATGGCGGTTATCGGCACTTTCTTGAAGCGTTCAAACAACTTATACATTCGAATCTAGTTTTAAAAACCTTAACACATAAATAATGACCATTGTTTCTAGATTTTCTTTAAGAAAATGAATATAATTTTTTTAAGCAGTATTAATTCTCAAATAATTTCGATTTTACAAAAATCTGAGAAAACCAACCAATGTTATTTCAAGTACCAAAAGTGATTCACCACCAATCGATCCTTCATTCTCGCAATCTCAGAAGAATTGAAAAGATAACGAAAGTGTTCAAGGCATCGCCTCGTGAAAACTTCCCAATATTCTTTCCCTTCACAGAAATGTTAATTGTTTTTTCCCTTCAGACCATCCAAACCAGTTGAAGTCTCTTCTTCGCTCTTCTCTTATCTCCGTCGAGCGCAGATTGAAGATGAATTCGAAAGGCACTGCAATTGATGCAACTGAATTCTCCTTTCATATACTTTTCCGTTCACTTCGTCCTTGTAATGTACTTATGGTTAGTCTCTCTTCATTGCTTGCTTGCTCCGCCCCGAAAGCATCCGATGCATACGGAAACAAAATGAAGATGGTATGCACAACGCTGCATATGAGAGCGATGCTGGAATTTTGTTGTATATATGGAAGAAGAATAAGTGACGCAGGAAATGTTATATGGAATGGCACTGCTCAAATGAAGGCTGTTCAGATTCTCAATGGAGGCTCATTGCTAGATGTGCGATCTTCTCCTTTTATAGATAATCAATGTAGCAAATTTGCACTACAATTTTGCAAACACTCGATGTCATTCTTATATAAATAATTGGAAGCACTTCTGATCAACGGGAGCTGAAGGCCTGATTAGAAGTATCGCGTTATGAAACCAATTTGTGCCTCGCCCTTTCCCACAGATTAACTTTCTAGTTTATTCTCTCTCTCTCTCTCTCTCTCTCTCTCTCTCTCTCTCGCTCTACTCTCATGCACACCGGACTATCGAAAGAGAGATAGAGAGAAAGAGATAGAGAGAGAGAGAGCGAGAATACATTTGAAGCAGGATGATCCAGGCTGCAGTCTACCCATCTGATGTCCCAGAGAATAACTGCTATGTACATACATACTACATGTAAATTAGTGTCAGTCTCCAAGATGTTTGGTCGGTTCAGAACTCTGTTTTGCTAGCCTCTTTCGTAACCTAATGAAACGCAAATCTTCCTGTCTGCTTTGGACAATAGACCTCAAACTTCAATCCATTTTGTGTGATATTTAGTCTCGGTTCTGCTATCATGAGAGAGTGAGAGAGATTAATGGACACAGAGCGAGAATAGATGAGGGAAAGAGACAGTCAGATACAGGGTGAATGAAGAAATCAAGAGAAAGGATTGTTGAACGTATTATCGACCAAGAATATTCTCTCCACAATGAGCAACGCCGTCTTTTCGATCTGTTGACGGAACTGGCAACTTCCAGGCTGCCATCGCCATAAAGCTGTCGACACAAAAGCTATCAGTTTCGATGCCAGAAAGAAGGAGAAGCACAATACAAGCGACAGTTCCTGATCAAAGTTTCGAACGCTTTATTCGATGCTCTCTCCCACCTGCAATCAAAAGTTGCACACACGATTGAATGCAGCAATTAGCTGCACAAAAACCTAAACTTGGTAGATAACGTCTATTCTAACCATAAGAAATGTTACTGGGAGAAATTTGATCGACGAAAGACTTTCAAGGTAAATGGCAAAGTTCAGCAATCGCATTGTGGAAGACAAAGCTTTTTTTTATAGTAATGATATATATCCCTATATAAAATAATATTCTTCGTATATGCATTTACATATTTGTAGTTCAAATGATCCCACTGAATGGTTATGAAAGAAAGATTTTTGTCATCGCCGTTTTTTTAATCTCTAATTGTGATAGAATGCACAAATAGGCGCTCATAATCATGTGATTTATGTCAGCTTTTCCATTCTCTTTTTCCTCTCCTTTATTAAATCTATTTCGGTCTTTTAGTCTCTCTTTCTCTCTCTCACACACACTGTCTCTGCTTTTTCTCTCTCTCTCTCTGTCTCTTCTCCCTTATCTATTCTTCTCCTCCTACACCAGCTTCTTCACAGCGTAACGGATTAAGCCCTCTGCCGATTCCTCGTCCACTCCTTGACATTTATGAGTCAATGCAGCAGAGCACGTTGTTAGTCCCTGATAAGGAGCCTAGGATCACTCTGGAAGATAATGCCAAAAGCGCCAATACAAAGAACATGGAAGTGCGTATAAATGCTCCGGCCAGTGTCCAAGCCACACTCTCACTGATTGGTACATTCTCCCCGCTAACGATAAGCGTCCTTCGTATTCGCTCATCTCATTTTCTCATCCCAAATAGTTCAAAGAGTCACAACTTTCTCTCATGCTTTTGTTTTCATGCATGTGTTGGATGGAATACATTGGTTCTGAACCCTACCAGTTTCACTTGAATACTTCTTGTACCTAATATACAAGTATACATAGCTGTACTTACCGTATCCCTGTGCCTCACAGCTTTATCATCATGCGCACCTTCCTCGCCCTTGCCGCCCTCTTCGCAGTCGCTTCCTCGCTCGCTCTGCCCGCCCAGAAGAAGGCATACATTGGTGACATCTTCACCTCGCAGGTGAATACAGTATTCCAGAAAGGCGTTATGGGACCCAAAACTCGTTCTTTGCTATGTATTCCTGCAATTTTATAATGCAATTTATTGTAGAAGAACGGCTTCCTCTGCCCCTACTGCGAGAACTTCATCGGAGAGCTCGTCAAGGATATTGAGAGCGGCGAACCCGACATTGAAAAGGTGCATTCTCTCTCTCTCTCTCTCTCTCTCTCCATCTATCAATCTATATTTCCCACTCCATACACATTGAGATTATATTCTTCTGAATTCTAAGTTGAATGTTTCAATTTCTTTCCCCTGCTCAGAAGGCCAACGAGCTTTGCGAGAAGTTCTTCGGCCAATTCGCCATGATCTGCGAGAACCTCATTGACACGGTAGGGAATGGAACCATCAATTTATTATATTCGCCTCCAGTACTTTGGTTCAACAATCCATTGCATCTTCCCTTATTGTTTTTCCCTTATACATACATCTGTACATATATACAGCTATAATTCTGTAAATATTTACAGCGAAATAAAAAAGGGAGTTAAACTAAAAAAAAATTCAATTGCTTTTATTTCAGCAACTCGAAAATATTCTCCACTGGGCTCAGGCTCACGAGGATGCCCATGGCATGTGCGTGAAGCTCCATCTCTGCTAAGAAGATATTATTCCGTTTCTCTATCATTCCCGTTCTCTTACTATTTCTCGCTCTCTCTCTCACTATTTCTCACTATTTCTCGCTCTCTCTCTGCTCTCACTCATTTGCTGACTCGTGAAGCATGTAGTCCACGTCTATTTAATTCTACAAAGGAAGTAGTCGCGTGTTCATGTACAGTTGACTGAATAAAGTGGATAAAGGCCATTCATGACCTTCTTTGCTAACAATAAGAGCCGCCACAACCAGTTCTGACAATACTACAAACAGAGCAGTGCTCACTTTGAGAAAGAGGAGTGAACACGAAACGACATCAGAAACAAACAACAAACGTTATTAGAATCAAAATCGATGAAATAAGGCAATTAAAAGGTGTATCGCATGAAGTAGATATGCACTAGCAATAAGTCAATAGGCTCTAACTCAGCAGCGTTCTCTTCACAATCTCTTATCATTTACAGCAGGGCTTCTGGTTTTCATAGAAAATAGCTTTTTATTGGTGTCTCTATTTTATTTTTTAGTGATCAAGAACTTTTGAGTCACGATTATTCGTCCGTAGAAAATGTCGAAGGGGCATCGATAGAACATTTAAAGAAGCAATTATATTTTTCAACGATGGAAAGTGAGGTGTGGGAAATAGTGAGAGGGTAATGAAGGAACTACAGTGTTAGATACAATGATGATAATAAGAGCGCGAGAGCCAGAAGAAGGAATAATCGCCTCTCTTGACTTTGTGATTAACAAGGATTTGAAATATTGCCTCATTCCATATTCCTGTCAGTAGTCTTGCAAACTTAAGTTCAGCAGAACTCACTGTTTAGGATATCGTGGTAAAGATGGTCTTGATCCGTCCAATGAATGCACGTTTCAACAGTTTTTTTTTTCGAAAGCACTTTCGAAAGCATCGTACTCTTAGTGCACGATGAAGTGAAATGGAGCGATTTCGTAGGAGTGAGATTCAGTTTCACTTCTTTTCCTACTCACAAGTGGTTGCCTCGCCACAACTTCTTACGTTCCGTCGGTTCTACTAACTCGCTTTTGCTTTTGTTGTTGATATCATCGACATTTAATGTCTCCTGTAGTTTGTGAGAGAATAAATTAAATAATGGATTAATGAGTAAATAAATATGATGAGCCTTAATAAATCCAAGAAGAAATTGCAGACCCTCGACAGCAGAATGGGCAAGATTGGCGTGCTGCTCGCGAAGAAAGCGGCGACTTCTGCGGAGACGGCCGAGGGCACGGCTCGTGTTGAGCAGGCGAGGCATCATCTCTCTTTCTCTGCTGTCTCTTCTCCATTTCTCGTTTCTCTCGACTTCTTCACCCCTCCTCTCATGGAAGAACACTGAAATGGTTTCAGGTTTTGAATCTCGTTCAGAATCTCCTGAGTGCTGCGGAGTCCATCGAAAAGGTATTTTTAATTCCTTGCTGCGGCCTCATAGACATTGCGGGGTTTCCACATCAAAGAATGACCTTTTTTTTAGTATCGTATTCATTCGTTGCAGAATTGCGGCTCGGGCAGGGCGCTCGCGTACTCGAAGCTGTCGGATGCGATGGAGAAGTATGGGAAGAGGATGGAGAAGGACGAGGCCATCCAGCACTGCTCCACTGTCCAGAGTCAGCCTAAAAAGAAGAAGAAAAGGGGCAGCCAAAATAGAACGGGAACAGTTTTATGCCTGGAAATGCATGTTTTCCATAGTAGAAGACCTTTCTTAATTCGAAGAGAGCTACGCTGAGGCGGCCAGCGTCCGCCGCAAGTACGCGAAGAAATTCGTTGCCGAGATCATCGAGCCGCTCAAGCAGCTCAAGGTCGAGCTCTCCAAAGATTATGAAAGATCGCTCTCCTTTATTTGATTCTCTCAACAAATTCATTAATATCTCGAGTGAATCGATAGATCGATAAAATCATAAATGCAGGAGTCCGGCGTGGACATGAAGAACCAGATCAAAGAGCTGGAGAAGGCACGCAAGGAGGCGGGCCAAGCGGCGGCTCGTATCAAAGGAAAGGAGGACGATGAGGGGCTCAAGCAGGCCAAGGATGTTAGGACGTGGAAATAATCATCAATTCAATACTTTTCTTAAATTAAAGGATGCTGATAACGCTCTGGCCGAGACTGAGAAGCGGGTCCTCCAGGGAATCAGCGATTACCTCAAGAACGTACGGTTTTTCTCTCCTAAAACAATAATTCCGCGTCATTTTCACATGTAAATAACATTCTCCCCTACTTCTTTTTTTTCTTTTCAGACGACCTCTTCTCTGGTGTCTCTGTCGAAGTCGACGATGGCCGCGGAGAAGGCGATGCAGAAGGACATGAAGGCAGCACTCGCGGCTTAGAGAAAAGGAAAATAAAGAGAGCAACGAAATCTTGTACCTCGTTCCTACAATGCAAAAATATAGCTTCTCATCAATTCTTTCATTTAAATTGTTCAGAAGTCGGAGGGGGGAAATAATGAAAGAATGAGAAATAACTTATGAGGAGAAATTGGGACATGCTTAACCCCAAGTCTTCTTTACAAATCTAGGAGAAATGAGCTAGCCGGCGAATTTGTCCTCTTGGATTGCCTGCTGAAAGAAAAATCCCTTCACTGGAATTTATGCATAGGAGAACTCAGTCAACAAGATTCGTCAGATTTGTGCTGCCAATATTGGCAAGACAGGCAGCACATGCAATCATTCTTGTTAACGTTTCATCACAATACAAAAAAAAAGTTATTATTTGTTCGGGGCAGAGAGTGATTCGGATGGTGAGAGGGAGCAGACGACTTGATACATTGTGACAGAAGAAAACCCTCAAGGGTTGTACTCGATGGTGCATCTCTTTGGAACTGAACTGCTTGGCGGCACCTTCAGGGATGCTGGTCCACTGGATGTCGATCCGGTCGTTGTTCGTGTCCTTCTGAAAAACAAGGTGCTCCTCTCCTCTCTTGGCCACACAAAAAACATTGTTTGATATATCAAACAATTTCATACAAACAATTTGTTTCAGTATTGCACCAAAACAATGCTGTTCCAAATAGCCAACAATCATTGTTTGATGCGCGATTGTTTGGCATATCAAACAATTTGTTTCAACGAAATTGTTTGGCATATCTAACAATCGCAGCGCAGCCACCTTGGCTCCGCCCCTTTCTGCTTGCGCACATATTTTTCATGGCATTTTAGCCGTTTTCTTATATTCTCCGATAAGTTTCGATGCTAATTACCAAACTTTTTAGATATCTAATTAGCTAACCCTCTTACACACCCTCTCCTACATTCTCTCCGTCTCTCTCTCTCTCTCTCTCTCTCTCTCTCTCTCTCTCGGTGCTATCAGGAATCTCAAACACGAACCACAAACTAGCCAGTTAATCGTCTTTTGCAGCTATTATTGCGGTTTTCGCTATAAAACAGTTTAAATTGGGGGTAAAACGTGTGATCAAAAGCTGCAAAAGTTGAAAAACTGGCTAACCTTGTTTGTGAAATCGTGTTGAAGCCGTCGTCGTTGTATCTGGAATTAGAATTGAGAATTTTGCTCCCGCCCGGATCCGAACCACCACCCCGCGCCCCGTACCCATGCCACTAACACTACACTACCCGCGCTAGTGATCTAGATGTTGAAGAACTTATCCAGACGGAAAGGGCGGCGCCCATAGAGAACGTTGAGAAGAGAATGGAGAGAGAGAGAGAGACGGAAAGAGGAAAGAGACAGAGTAAAAGAGAGAGAGAGGGAGAGGTAGAACTCTACGAACTCGGTCTCGCCATCTGTGCCAATTTTCCTAAGAGCCAAAAGGTTTTTTCGAGAGTTTTACTGCTCAACGTGACTTATGTTGCTTCTCTCTCTATCCTAAATGTTTCTACAGAGAAAGGCGGTTTTTTGAGCTATTTTGTGTTGTATAAAAGTAAGTCTGAACGATTAGACATTTAAAAGTAGTTTCCTCATCCGAGGTCTGAGAAGAGAAATGCCTCATTTTTTGCGTTTCTTTTGAGAAAATCACCTAGAGAGAGCCCATAAGTTGCTTCTCTCTCTATCCTACATTTTTCTACAGAAAAAGGCGGTTTTTTAAGCTATTGAATGTTCTATAACAGTAAGTCTGAACGACATCCGAGGTCTGAGGTGGTCACGTAGACAGGCGCACCTGTGGCTAGAGAGTGAGAGAGAGAGAGAGAGAGAGAGAGAGAGAAGGAAGGGAGAGGGAGAAGAAAGGGAGAGAGGGAAAGAAAGAAAGAATTAAAGAAAGACAGAAAGAACTATCTCTCTCTTTATAAGTGAACACTGTTCGTGATGTCAGGAGTTGGCCGTGTGGCAAAAGCTGGATCATTCGCCTTTGTGCGTGTAATCAAACCACTCAACGGTATTTATCCGCATCTCTCTGTACCTCATTAGAACCGCCTTTCTGTGTAGAATCTAATGACATAGAGAGAGTGACCTTTCCGTCTCTTTATAGCGATCACAGCAAAAGAAACACACAAACTCACAAATCTCAGAAACAGTCGTTTCTGAGATTTGTTAGTTTAGTAGAGAGAGAGAGAGAGAGAGAGAGAGAAGGGAGAAAGAGAGAGAGAGAGAGAGAAAGAGAGAGAGAGAGAGAGAGAGAGAGAGAAGGGAGAGAGAGAGGGATAGGGAGAGAGAGACCATATCGATTGATAATTGAGCGCACAAACGACTGCGTGTGAGATTTGTGAGTTTTTGTGTTTCTTTTAATCTAAAGAGACGGAAAGGTCACTCTCTCTCTATGTCATTAGATTCTACACAGAAAGGTGGTTCTAGTGAGGTACAGAGAGACACGAATAAGTAAAGTTGAGCGGTTTGATTACACGCACAAATGCGAGGGATCCAACTTTTGCAACACGGCCAATTCCTGGTTCACTTATAAAGAGAAAGAGAATATGTTGACTAATGGTACCCAATTGAACGGCGTACTGTCGGTTTTTATGAAAAATAAAACGCGCAAAACATGTTGGGAAAACATTGACCACATACGGGTTTGAACCCTTGTGTCGCTGCTCGACGTTGCCTAACTCGCCAGATCGGACGTGATCGCTACTTCGCCATCGCGGCTGCGCTGCGGTTGTTCGATATATCAAACAATTTCCATGAAACAATCCAAACAATTGCCTCGGAATGGATAGCGTGCAAATCGGTAAAACAAATTGTTTGATATGCCAAACAATTTTTTTGAAACAATTGTTGCTTCAAACAATTCATAAAACAATCGTGCACCAAACAATGTTGTTTCAAACAATTTTTTTTTTGTGTGCGCCGCAGCCAGGAGCTTGCATTACTTCATACGTCTATTATACGTGAAAATAACATTCTCCTCTACTAGTTTAATTGAGATATTTTAACGACATAACAGAACATTCATCGAAATTTTCATAACTCCTTTTTTAGACCACGTCTTCTCTGGCGTCGCTGTCGAAGTCGACGATGGCCGCGGAGAAGGCGATGCAGAAGGACATGAAGGAAGCACTCGCGGCTTAGAGAAAAGGAAAATAAAGAGAGCAACCAAATCTCTTTCCTCGTTCCCGCAATGCAAAAATATAGCTTATGAACAATTCAAATGAAAGAATTGATGAGAGGTCAAATGGAGGGGGGGGGGGGAATAATAAAAGAATGAGCAATAACTTATGAAGAAAAATTGGTTCAGCTTGTATAAAAAAAGTGCGCCATGCATGCCTACTCCCTTTTTTTGTAAAGTGTTCTTTAGAAATCTACTTTATTGTAAGGTTTTCTTTACAAATCTAGGAGTCATGAGCTGGACGGTGAATTTTTCTCTCATGTTAGATTGTCTGCTGAAGAAAAGCTGAATCCATTTCTCTCCCTCATATCCATTGTCTGGTATCTATGCAGAGGAGAACTTAGTCAAGAAGATAAGATTTGTGGGGCCCATATTGGCAAGTAAAAAGCGCCAACATCTGCACCACAAATCTGACAAACATTGTAAAGGAAAAAAGTATTAGATAGTATCAGAAAGATTATTTGATCGTGGCAGAGAGTGATTCGGATGGTGAGAGAGCAGACGATGTGATACGTAGTGACAAAAAAGGCCCTCAGGGGTTGTATTCGATGGTACATCTCCTTGAAGTCGCTCGCGACTGAACTGCTTGGTGGCACAGACCACCGGTCATTGTTCTTATTCCCCTGAAAGAATATATGAAAATGATTGTCATGTTATTTATGAGAAATTGTGTGTAATTTTTATGCAATTATAATGTATTTAGTAGACAAATTACCATACTTTCTGATGACATTCAAACAGAAAGAACGGTTATTTGTAATTTGCATATCCACGAAAAGACTCATTTTACATGTTGATGTTATTTTACGTGTTGAAGACAGCGTTTCGCTATATTTTTCACATTTCATAAAAAAACTTCTTATTCAAATTAAATGGTGCCCTTAAAGCTTTTCCCATGAGTCTTAGGCTGTCTCTGCTGCTTCCTCTCCTGCTGAAATCTACCAGTCAGTTCCCTTCGGCGACATTGCCACACAGCCAGCGTAACGCCCAGAGCGTGGTCGTTGTTGTTCTTCTCTCAGAAATTCGATATTAACTATATTTCCTTGCATTAGAAATAAGCCTATGCATTTTCGACAGCGAAGAAGATGACAATAATCGACCTTCCATTCAGTCCGGAATGATACTCACGAGTGAAGAGACTGCCGATAGATCGGAGATCAACTCTGACATCAATGATTTAAGTGTCACGAACTGACACAGTCTCATTTACAGACTTGTCTCTCTCTCTCTCTCTCTCTCTCTCTCTCTCTCTTTCTCTTTCTCTCTTTCCCGATTCCTCTCTCTCTCTCTCTCTCTCTCTCTCTCTTTCCCGATTCCTCTCTCGCTCTGAGTCACTCTCTCCTCTCTCCTCTCGCTATGTCTCTCAATCTTTTCCTAATCCCGTACCTCATAGGGATTTGCGAGCACTTGCGTGATCGCCATTGTCGCTGTCGACTGTTCAAGAACCATGCTGTGCATTATTCAGGCCAACGGCTGATAAGGATAAGCTGTAAAAGCGACGTGCAGAGATAACGTCGCAAAAATGGTAAAGCCTAGAAGCGCAACATAAAAGACTGCCTCGCCACTGAGGGTGTTCATTTTCGTCTCATTATTTGTTTCTTAAACAGTACTGTTGCATGCGAATGCATGTATACTATGATTATGATAGCTTCTGATAATCTGTACATCAATGACAGACTCAGCATGCGCACCTTCATCGTTGCCCTCGCTCTTGTCGCTGCTGTCTTCGCGACCGACGCTGTCGTGAAGAAGGCCGAGCCGCTCGTCCAGCAGCAGGTTCATCGTTGCGGGAACAAACTCGATTTCAAAGAAAATCGATAAAAAATCAATTTCAGAAGAACGGTTTCCTCTGCCCGCTCTGCGAGGGATTCATCAACGAGCTGATCAAGGCGTACGAGCAAGGAGAGCCGGACATTGAGAAGGTTCTTTCATTTTTAAAACTATTTATTTTATTGACATCTTTCTTCCAAACTACGGTTATGGTTGGAAGCCCTTCAGGCAAAAATATTCATTATAATAGAGAAGTGTGAAATCTCAATTTTCTTTCAGAAGGCCAACGAACTCTGCGAAAAGTTCCTCGGATCTTTCGCCATGATCTGCGAGAACCTCATTGACAAGGTACGCGGAGAAATGCGGAAGAGTAGAATGTAAAGTCAACTCTCATCAACAAATCAAGCTATCAAACTTTCTTAGCCTTCTCTGTAACACAATTATAACACGATTAAAAGACGAAAGAAAGCCGATTGATCTCGGACGATGGATTCAGGAGCTCGAGGAGATCCTGAAGTGGGTGCAGGCGCACGAAGACGCCCAGGCCATCTGCCACAAGCTCCATCTCTGCTAAAAAGAGGAGGAATCACAATATTTTTTTTTCGCCCCTTGCATTTCTCAGTGAATTATTGTGACTGATAAATTCATTTGTGTGTTTATAAAGGAATAAAAAATGAACAAAAATTGTCCAATTATATCTGGCATATCATTAAAAAAAGATATCTTCTGGTTCCCCGTGAGAATACGTACATACATAAAACATAATTACAAAAGAATATGTTGAAATAGATCAGAACACGTATTTTATTGAGCTTGGGAAAAGATTAGAAGCGGCAAGCGCGAGTCAGAATGATTCTCTCATGACTCCTTATCTGACTTTCTGACCATTTCTGATCTCTTCAGCTTATTTACAGTACATCAGACGATGTGCAACTCTCTTCGCTCTTCTTTCTTTGCTTCTTTATGGTTCATATCTTTCGCTTCCTTGTTCTGTTCTCTTTTTCCTTAATCTATGGAATCTTGTCGTTGCGTTTCTCTTTTCATTTACTAGCCCGAGTAAGCAAAAGTGTTTCAGCTTTACAATAATTAAGCGTTAAAAAATTGAAATTCATTAAAAAGGGAAGCACCAAAAAAGTAATGCGAATAGAATAATTCTATTATGTATACACAATTCTTAAAATTTGATTAGTTGGAACTATCGCAAGCGAGAAGTGAAAGTATTTAACACATGCAGATTACAATTACTCAGCGCTGGTGATGACATTTGCAAACGTCACCACTTGGAGATAATAGAGTGAAAGAGAGTGACGGAGAGAGCAGTTTTCGAATCGAAATAGTAGTGACACAGACAAACAATCTTGGGAGGGATGTCACTGCAGCCGATTTGGGTTTCAATGGTGTCTCTTTCGTGAAATTCTTTGCCGAGATTCAATTCCACTACTATCTGACCGCTGATTTTCTCCCAATTCACTTACTTCATTTTCATTTTTTTCTTTCTCTTCCTCGACAATTCATCTCAGAGACACATTTTCTCTATCTCGCATTGATAATGAGTTCTGTCTCTTTCTCTCCCTCCTTTGTTTTATCTCTCTCTCTCTCTCTCTCTCTCTCTCTCTCACTTCACCTGTCATTATTTCCGTTGTTAGTTGTCCAGCCCTCGCTTTTTGTACCCTTTACAAATAGTATGTAAACAGTGAGGGTGGTAATTGAAATGCGCTTTTGTGTGCATGACAATTGAGCAATGTCCAAACAGATTATAGATCTCGACCTCTGAACCCCCCCCCCCGTCTTTATCTTTTTATCTCATTATCTCTCTCTCACTCTTTGTCCCTCCATGTTCCATTCACGACAATCTGCGAATAAGCTGTTTTATCTACAAGGGATCTGATATTTATCTGCAAGGAATCGAAATATCATGTTCAGACTTATGTAATGATCGTGAGAATCAATCTCTCGAGAACCTGCTCATCATATTTGCATAACTACTCGTTGACCGTTTGTCAGGGTGCACCCCCAGTCCTTCACATGGCTGCCATTTTAAGAAGTGGCTGATCGTCTTGGCCGTTTGTCATGGCGAACACGTCCTTGCCGGTCTCTTCTCTCTTCCGAATATCGACAAGTTCGAGAGAGCGATCGACGGCTTCTGAATACTCGCGTGGATGCTTGAGAAGATGTCGGACGTGGGGCGACTCGGCGAAGCGATGGAAGGAGACTGGAATTCCGCGGTGGCACGCGAGGTATTCATGGAACTCCTGCAGATTCCATTGAGAGAGTTATATAAGCATCCCTTTTTCCCCTCTCAACCAGTGTCCTTGACATCGGTCTCCTCATGCATAAAAAATAATTCAAGGAACAATCACTTTTTTGTAACAAAAAAGAAACACAAATAAGCTTACCTTGGTAGTCTTGGGTCGGCAAAGAGTATCGCCATCCGAATAGAGAAAGAGCAGATTCCTCGGCAACTCGGGATGCTCACGCAAGAAGTGGAAGCCGTCCACTTCCGAAAGCGTCTTCCCGCCAAAGTTCAGAGCCAGAAACGTCTTGAGGCCTTCACGAGAGATTTTGAGTATCTGCAAAGTGTTGAGTTGCCAATACGCGCAACCGATTGGATGTGCTTAATGCATACTAAATACATACAGATATCCCTTTCTAAATTTAATTTTTTTACGAAATATAAGAATAGAAAACCAATAATTCGCCAAAGATGACGGACTTCGAGTTGGCGCCAGAGCGGATAGAAAAGCAGGCGCTGCCAGAGCGGAGCTGCCTTCAGCCATGGCAGACTTACGTTGTCCAGAACGCTCTTGTGTGGAGGTCCGATCTGACAATAATTATTTTTAAAACGTAGAAGGTATCGAATAGTAGTGAAAACTGCCCCCACCTTGAGATGGTCGACGTAGACGGGACAGCTGTCGAAGACGACGAGGTCGGTGTGGCGGAAGAGAGCGGAGAAGGGGCGAGAGTGGAGGAGAGAGACGAGAGTGTACAGCCCTTGCATGCTCATGACGTGGAGGATCAGACGGCGGCGCTGTTCGAAGAGAGTCGACGACAGAAGAGGAGCCAGGTGAGACGTGTCTCGGCAGTCCTGCAGGTGATCAGATGAAATAGATAGAAATATTAACTGTTGTTCAGATGATCAACATTATCAGTATTATTATACTATTTTGGATACAAAATAGACAAAAAACTTAATTGATCAAGAAATTCAATACCTGCAGCCCATAGGCAAACGGCCGGAACGGCGCGTTGAAGCCGATCGTCTCCAGTCCCTTGTTTGAGTAGAATTCGCCGTACTTCGTTAGCTGTCGGTCTGTCGCACCTGTCGCAGTCATTTATTATAAACATTTAAATATGATTTAATAAATTCGATGGCAAAAGCCAATTAATCTCTCGTGTATTCCATAATATAATTCTGTGGTGCTATTAATCTAGGAAGAAAGAAAGCTGAGCTCGACTCTTTTGTCAGGAACTTTTCTCAGAGTTGAATTCAACTCTCAATACAATCGTGTCGAGTTTTCTTCTAGGCTTTCAATGCATACCTCAAACTTGGGTAATTAAACCGGCTCAGTGAAGCAAGCATGCCAAGGGTTCGGCAACAACCGATGTCGGGCGGGTTTTCCATAGCATGCTTATAGGCCGAGGTGAGAGGCTGGGACTAATTGACGAAAACGGAGGCATCGAGACGCGATGTCTCTTTTTCTCTGGCATTTTAAGGTGAACCTTTTTTCTCGGCGAGAGAGTACGCAAAAATGAGAGACCAAACGGAGCAATGATTTATAGCTTCCTTTTCCCTCTCTCGTCTTCCACACTCTTGCTGTTAGAAAAAGAGTTGACCATTACGTTGACCACTTTTTGGCTGAGCTTGCTTTTTAAGATGGGATCTTTTTTGGAGCAAGTTGGGCCCATCTTTCTTCTTTTCCATACTAATCCGCTATTTTCAGAGTTCACCCTCAATCTTTTTTGTTAAAAAGTTCAGCTCAACTTTCGCCCCGTTTTCTTCCTAGATTAATAGCACCACTGGTATATTAATTAGGGCAATAGGAGTATTCAATACTGAGAATAATCCTAATTAATTAAAAGAGCCAAAAACTTAAATTCGCTCATTATTGCATGACACAAGGGGGGAGAGTATATGATTTAGAGATGTTTAAATAGGCAAATATAAAATAATATATAATTAAAAGAGAAAAGAGTAAGCAAACCAGCCCAGCCGAGCAGCAAGACCGTGTGGGAGCGAGCGAGGCGATGCTGAGACTCGGCCGCGGCCTTCAGCACCAGCGACACCGCAGTTGCTCCAGAAGCCGCCGGATTCATCTCTCGAACAAACAAATCGTTGTCTTACACACGCAATATCTATTATTCAAACTGGTAGTGTTGTGGTGTAAGCTGTTCATAGAGAGAACAAGAGGAACATGGGGAACGTTTCTGCAATTCACAGTTTCTAAAATGTTTGTTCTCGGAGATGAAATTGGGCGGTCACAACGGGTTGTCTGGCTGATCTCTCCCTCTCTCCCTCTCTGTCACTCTCTCTCTCTCTCTCTCTCTCTCTCTCTCTCTGTCTTGCTTTCTCACTCTTTGATGTCTCACAAGGGAATGGTCTGACGGTAAGGTGACGGATTGCAATGAAATGTGGTTTCCCTGAAAGCTGAAGTCCTAAAATATATGGAAAAGTGAAAACGTTTTGCCCGTTCGGCCTCAGAACCCAGAAATAAATCGATAAAAATCTACCTCCCGGTAAGGCAAAGATTGTCAGCAGTTCCAATTGCCCCCTTTTTCATGCGGCTGCGTAGTCTAGTGGATAACGCGGTTGCGTTACGGTTTGCAAGTCTCTGGTTCGAATCCCAATTCGGGCAAAATTTTTGCAATGATTTGGATTTTAAAGTAGGACTGTGTATCTGTGAAAAAAATGGAATTGAAATTTTTTTTATGTGCCAATGAGAGAAGGGTCTATGCGAAGAAGCAGGACATTTATTTGCCTAGATGCAGATCGTGGTACTGTTGTACTATTCCCAGCCCAGAGGTCAAAGGTTTTTGATTAATTTTTTTGCTGAAATTCAAACCCATGTGTTTTAAAGTACGGTGAACTCCAATATCATATTAATTTCTTACTATGACCATTTACATGTAGTATGAAACAAAAAGAGGGGTAAACTTACCGTTACTCTGGAACATGACTTCATGATAAGAAATGAATATGATTTGCTCATCGGGATCGCACTCGCGTGTTAAACGATACTCTTTATTTATTTATTTTTCTCTCTGTCCTTTAAAGGAGCTTGAAAGTTGCTAACTCCTAACACGAAATGCCTGCTCTTTCATTCGTCCTCTACCCTCTCCTATGTCGATTCGGCCGCAGACCGCACCCTTGAACCGAGCCATTCGACGGATTCGACAAGAAGAACAGAGTTGAGATGACAGCAGAGAACGACCGAGACACTCTCGTGTCCAATCTCCAGTACTCGAAGACGGCAGTTCTCCGCCGTCTCCTTCAATCTCTCCCCGGTGCCTCCACTCTCGTTGTAGTCATATGTAACCGCCATCCGCCCAATCGCCCAGCTAGCTCCTCACTTATTCAACCGCTGTAGATCCAGTTTTCGGATCAGAAGATGGAAGCCTCTCTCATGTAAAAGAGGGCCACCTTATGCATCGGAATTTATAAAACATATTCGGATGCACAATTCATTTTCTATGTGATCTTTTATTTTAATAGAAAGAATGAGCAGAGGTACATGAAAACACTTTTAACCTAAAAATTCTGATTTTATAGGTAAATAGTTGAAATATCTCAACGAATTTTGAAAATCGGGCTCAAATTCAAGGATTTTCAAGGGTCCGGAAATGGAACGGGCCGGGCCGGCCGAGACCTTGGGCCCGTTGGGCTGGGCTGGCCCAAAATTTTTGGACCATTTACCATCTCTGATTGGTACATAAAGATATTTCGATTGTAAATTTTTTACCGTTTCAAAGTTCTAATTTGAAATCCAAAGCATAGATTATCTATCCCCTCTGGTCAATGTGTTCACCTTCAAAGAAAGGACATTGATTGGGCGTGCGGCCCTGATGCAATAAAAATTTATTTCTTTCTTTATAATTTATTCATTCATAGATCATAGATGGATCTGACAACTCATGGAATTTTTTCCTCGACTTGCGCGACGACACGGATAGCAATGAGACTATTCTCTGCCTCGTTCACTCTCTCTATCTCTCACACTTTCGCTTTCTTTTCCCATGTCTTCTCTACCCTTTTTTAAGAACTCTATTTTTTTGCAATAAAAATGTTATTCATAAAAAAAATTTTATTGCACATTTCCTTTGAGGGCCCCTGGGCCGACCTCGGGGGCCGGGGCCGGGGCCGACCTCGTTGGCACAGGCCTGATATTTTCGGCATCTGGCCACCCTGTTGACCAGTGGGGACAGATAATCATTAAGATTTTAAATTAGAACATTCTAACGGTAAAAAAAAATCGCATTTTTTTATGTACCAATGAGAGAATGTGTTTGATTAGGTTGTCTTTCCACATTATCGGTTGACACGCGAGTGGGATCCCGATGAGCAAATTTTCCGAAAATATTTTTTTTTCGGTGAATTTTTTTCGGAACCTGGAAAATATTCATTTCTTATCATGAAGTCATTTCCCCGAGTTATGGTACGTTTACCCCTCTTTTCAGCAAAAAAAATTATTCAAAAAAAAATTTGACCTCTGGGCTGTGAATAGTACAACAGTACCACAATATGCATCTAGGCAAATAAATGTCCTGCTTGTTCGCATAGACCCTTCTCTCATTGGTACATAAAAAACTTTCAATTTCATTTTTTTCACAGATACGCAGTCCTAGTTTAAAATCCAAATCATTGCAAAAATTTTGCCCGAATTGGGATTCGAACCAGAGACTCGCAAGCTGTAACGTAACCGCGTTATCGACCAGACTACGCAGCCGCTTTAAAAAGAGACAATTGGAACTGCTGACAATCTTTGCCTTACCGGGAGGAAGATTTTTATCGATTTATTTCTGGGTTCTGAGGCCGAACGGGCAAAAAGGTTTCACTTTTCCATATATTTTAGGACTTCAGCTTTCAGGGAAACCACATTTCATTGCAATCCGTTACCTTACCGTCAGACCATTCCCTTGTCAGAATTTGCAGCCGTTTTTACTTTGTTTTGGAAACCGAACGGTGATCAGTGGCGCCGAGACGCTTGCAAAATAAAAGGGCGCTAATCCACTGACTTCTCAGACAGACCACCCGCATCGGTTCATCCTTTTCTTCAGAGAATAATAGATAGAAAATGAGAGAAACATAAACGAGAGAGAGAGAGAGAGAGAGAGAGAGAGAGAGAGAGAGTCTGAGAGCTGGAGCAAGTGCAAAGAGATAGAAAAAGTGAGAGAGTGAGAGAGAATGAAAGAGTAGTTGGATGCCGTCCAAATGTCATTACAACATTCTTATCTGGAAAGAAGGCATGTTGTCGGAGGGTGAAACCAAATGGTCACAGTATGTTTTTCCTCCAGGCTGAGAGCATAAATCGGTCACAAAGTTCTGAACCAAATGAACCCAGATTGGGTTTATGGCAATTCAAGAACCCGTGGCCCTTTTTCATTTTTTTTAATGGAAGACAAAGATGGAGTGTTTAGTGGCATCGAATGAGATTCTTGCAGTTCAAAGCGGGGGTGTCCTGATAATTCTTCCAATGATAATTCTTCCAATGATAATTCTTCCAATTTCAGAATGATAATTCTTCCAATGATAATTCTTCCAATGATAGTTCTTCCAATGATAGTTCTTCCAATGATAATTCTTCCAATGATATTTCTTCCACTTTTTTTGGAAACGGTGATAATTCTTCCAAATATTTTTTTGCATATACACTTCTGCTTGAAGAGTCAGAAAAAATGATCAGAACACACAAGGTCAGAACAAGTGAAATGCACCTGCATATGTCGAGAGAGTAGTAAGAAAAGAGAGGGTTTAAGGCCAAGGCAAGTGTCATGCACTAGTGTAGGTAAAATGAAGTGTGAAATTATGACAGTAGAAAATAAGGTTAATTATTGGAGACGAAAAGAAAAAAAGTAGCATATTTCACATGGAATATGATAAATCGAGAGGGTGAAAAGAAATGAGAGGGTTTGTGCTCCTCCCCTAAGTGGCCGATCGAAGGGTCAGTTGTACTTCCTGCAGACTTATTCTCACGGAAGTACAACATCTCATCTCCCATCTCAACCTCCAACAAAACTTCCCAGAACCCAACGGCCCTCTTCAGGGCCCCAGGCAATACGCCTCCCCAATCCTCCTCTTCCACATCCCATTGTCGGGAACTACGACACCCTTTCACTTCCCGACTTCCTCGACAGCATTGCAAAAAATTCAGTTCCACTTGTGATTATCGCTGCTTCGTAATTTATCACTAGAATTCTAATAACTCATTAGTGCCTTGCACATTAATATACATACATACGTACTTTCACATTAATATCTATACATACGTACTTTACACACTTTGTATGAATTGCAATCTTGAATGCTTGTTATGAATCATAAAATTAGTCGCAAGTTTGAGTCTGATCATTTTCTCTGCTTCTTCAAGCAGAAGTGTATATGAAAAAAAAATTTGGAAGAATTATCACCGTTTCCAAAAAAAATGGAAGAAATATCATTAGAAGAATTATCATTGGAAGAATTCTCATTAGAAGAACTATCATTGGAAGAATTATCATTGGAAGAATTATCATTCTAAAATTGGAAGAATTATCATTGGAAGAATTATCATTGGAAGAATTATCAAGGAACCCAAAGCGGGATCGCAATAACCTGACTTTCTCCAGTATTGATGTCGGAATGAAAGTGAGTGCTGAAATGCTGATAAAAATAAAAAATTAGCAAGGATCCATTGTTTTGAGAGATTCGATAACCCTTTTTTAGTGATGCGATTGAGATTAAAATCTAAATGTCTGGCATTCTTTTCAATCGATTACTTTATATGAATCGGTTAAACCTGAATTATTAGAATCTCCGTTCGCGACTACATACATAATATGTATGTATATATGTACATATGTACCATAAATGTATATTCATAAATATATATATGTATCGTGTCTTATGGTTAGCTTATTTATTACTTTCTAAATCATGCAACACAACAGAAACTCGTGTTTTGCAATTATTTGTCTGTCAAAATCTACATGCATATTAATATCTTGAAATGCTTGAAGCATGATACTCTAACAGTAAGACCAAAATTTTCGAGAAAAATATAGTTTGATATAAAGTGACACATGAACAATGAGATTTATCTAAATTCACGAGCAAACAGCAAGAAATTTACGGTAAGATAGAGAGATAAAAGAGAGAGAGGGTGCAAGTGAACGCGAGAGAGAGAGAGAGAGAGAGAGAGAGAGAGAGAGAGAAAGAATGAAGGGAAGAGACGGAGGCAGACAAGGAGAGACAGCAAAGTCGTGAGATCTCAACTAGCTTCATTTGAAATAATGAACACAGCCGTGGATACATCTGACAAGACATCCAAAGAGAATGCATGCGAAGCATCCAACGGCGACAGAGAGGAAGACGGTGAGCACCACGGCGATCAGCACCCAATTCTGGATGGGAGGAGGGTAGAGAAAGGTGAACACACTCTAGTTCTGTGTTTTCTTACAGTCTGACCATGAGTTCTACTTATTCCTTAATTCTTTGCTATATCTCTATTTTCTTTATATCTCTCCATGATAAATACCTCTCCCTTTTCTCTCTCTCTCCATGTTATCTGGTATTTTACTCTCTCTCTCTCAATTTTATCTTCCTTTTCCCTTCTCTCCGCATGTTATCTCTCCATTTCCTTTCTCTCCCCATGTTATCCTCCGTTTTCTTTATCTATGTTCTCTCTCCATTTCTCTCTCTCTCTCTCTCTTTATTATCTCTCCCTATTCTCTCTCACTATATTAATCGTACCTGGAATTGGAAGCAGCAGACAGCATTAAGATCCCCACAGCATTCGTAGTAGAAGAGCTCGTTAGCTGGTGGGCAGCGCGTTCCCACAATCGGGAGAGGGCAGCCCAGTGAGCTTCGTCTAAAGAGAGAGCATTCACGGCAGCTACGGTATTATTATATTAAACAGCCACAGATGACATTAACATAAATATACATTAAAAAAATTTACTGAGAATAACGAACTTTAACGGGATGTCATAGTTGCTGATTCGGTGGATAAATTCTTCGTCTTTCTCATCGTTCTCATCGTCGGCCACAACAGACGAAGCAGAGACGAAGAGAAGAGTAAAGAGGAATACAAAGGTCAGAGAGGGCAGAGAAGAAGAGGAAGGAGACGGCATTATTGTCTCTTTCGTGCACTAGATATGGTAAAAGATCGAGTCAGGACGAATCGGCAGACGAGGACAGATGAGAACAGATCGAATGAGTTGCAGTGCACAGGTGAATGATCCATTCTGATTCTCATCCAAAGTGAGCGTCAAGTGGTAGAGGACACCTTATGGCAATATCTAATCGATTTCTCGCCGAGTAAATCGACTGCCAATGAGCTCTGACGATGTTCTCTTGCAATCTCCCAAGTTCTCTAAACCTGAACATTGGTGCTCCATTTCGTGATCACAAAGTGTGAAATTACTGCAATTAGCACCACTAACAATTATTACAACTTTTTTTTATTGAATCATCATGATGCATCATATCTTCTAGAACATATGTATGTATGGATGTATTTATCTATTTATGTATGTATGAATGTATATACAGGCCAATGCAACCAACTTACCTTGTACATACATACATACTACATAAATGCATGTGTGAACATATGTACGATGTTCTTAGAAATGTTTTAAGCTTCTTTTCAGGTTTTATGTAGGAAATTGCTACTAGAATCTCCGTTGAAATTGATACTAGAAACTACGAATGACCACGCACGCATATTTGCCGCGGCCATTCACTTTCTGCGTTTACTATTTTCTTGTTTGTGTGAACTGCGATATTGCAGGCGAGAACTAGACAAATATTTTCTCTCCCATACAACTCAGAAATTCACGTTTATTCAAGCACGCAAATTTGTTTGCCTGTATATCCATGCTATATACATATTTATAACTTGAAATCATTGAAGCACAATATTCTAACCTTAAAACAGAGAAAAAAAGAGTTTGATGGAAAGTGAAAATTGAAGACATACTGACGATGAGATTGGTTAAATAAATAAGCAGATAAATAAGTTGAATAGAACGGTGAGACAGAGAAAGAGAGCGAGAATGAGAGAGGGAAATCGGTCGCTCTCAACGCCTCGAGCCCCCCACACGGTCCTGGATGCAGCTGATAACGCATGCGATGAGAATGCATTTGCAGAGTAGAATCGCGACGCAGACCACGACGGTGCCGAGAAAGGCGATGATCACCCAGTTCTGGAAGGACGGAGGTAAAACGAAGGAGAGGGGCTTCCAATTCTGCGTTATTATCCCTTTCTTTCTTCACTGCCTGAGTTCAACTATTCTCTCTCTATCTTTCTCGCTCTCTCTCTCTCTATGTCTCTCCAAGCTATCACTCCCTTTCGTTTTTATCTGTGCATGCTATGTAACTCTCCTTTTTCTTTCTCTCTCCATGCTATCTGCCATTTTACTCTCTCTCAATTATATCTTCCCTTTCCCTCTCTGTCCACGTTATCTTTCTATTTCCTTTCTCTCTCCTTGTTATCCCCCTTTTCTTTTTCTTTGTTCTCTCTTCATTTCTCTCTCTCTCTATTATCTCACCCTATTCTCTCTCATTATATTAATCGTACCTGGAACTGGAAGCAGCAGACTGCATTGAAATCGCCGCAGCATTCGTAATAGAAGAGCTCGTTTGCTGGTGGGCAGCGCGTTCCGATAATCGGGAGAGGGCAGCCCAGTGAGCTGCGTCTAAAGAGAGAGCATTCATGGTACACACAGAAAAGAATGTCTTAGACATCAAATGTCTAGCCCTGAATGTCCAGAAAAATGTCTAAGAAATCGCATGTCTAGCTCAGTAATGTCTAATGAAACAAGACTTCAATGTCTAGAAATTTCACGGAACGTGAATGTCTTGAATGTCTAGAATTTTTTTGGTCATTACAAAAATATTCGAAGCGTTTAGCTACGCACGGACTGTAAAATTCAGAAAAAAAGCTGAAAAAATAGGCACGATTATAATGTTGTTTTCCATATTACTTTTGCTGTTATTATGTTTGGTTTTTCCTTCCCAGGTCGGCGCGCGGTCGCCAAGGCGTCTTTTGTGGGCTGCCGCAGGCGGGGTGTCGCAGCCGAGACATTCGCGACAATCAAGGTTTGGAGCTTCCATGTTGCAGGTAGACTGCTTCGCGAGTTGCGGGTGCCGTCTGATGGACGCGCCGCCCGATTCTCACGGCCGTTGGCGCGTTGGCGCAAAGGCGTCTATTGTCGACTGCCGCGAAGTCGGCGAAGGCGCTGCACCATCTGCTGATGGTGCAGCGCCTTGCCCGCCTCCCAGCCTCTCCTCGTTCCGACTGCCGCCGTCCCCATGCAGCTCCAGCTCGCGCCCTCCGACCTTCGCTTCAAGACCGCCGGCGGACTCTCGCAGGTCTCCGTCCTCAACACCACCGACAAGCGCCGCACCATCAAGGTCTTCATTTGGAATCATCAGAGCAAATATTCCTTGTAAAGCATTGACTTGTTTGCAGGTGAAGTGCTCGGACAACCAGCTGTATCGCGTGAGTCCGGTGCACGCCTTCGTCGAGCCCTGCGACACTCTCCGCATCGACGTCCTCCGCCAGAACGGCGCCGCCAAGACCGACAAGATCGTCGTTCTCGCCGCGGATGTCAGCCGACCCATGCTCTTCATGCAATCTGAATACCCCTTGCAGGCCACGAAGTAGGACACGGACGCGCGCGCCGTGACTGCGCGTGCCGCGGCGCCTGAGCTCATGGTCCTGCCGCTCATCGGTCAACGCTGCCGAGTAGCCACCGACTCTCTCCTCATGCCGTCTTCCCTTCCCCCTTCTCCCTCAGACTTCCGCCCTTTCCCTTCCCTTGCTCGCTTGTTTTGTTTCTCGATGTCTGTTGAATATGTGGTTGATTAAAAACTATTTCCTGTACTTCATATAATGCATTGGATAGATCTGAAATGATGAAGCATAGCAAAGCAAGAAGAAACGAGAACGGGAGGGAGCGCGGGCAGCGTAAAATTGATTGGCTAGACATTCGGTCCAATGGGACAAGACATTCAGTCTAGCCGGCCATGTCTCGTACGTTTGGACATAGGCGGCTAGACATTTGCTGTCTAGTGGGACTGGACATTCATGTCTCAGAGCCAATCGCGGACATAATGTCTAGCCTGAATGTCTTGTCCCACAAGACTTTCTTCTCTGTGTGTAGCTACAGACAGGACTTTTATATTAAATAGTCAAAGTGAAAATAAAACACATAACAGAATAAATGGAGATCAACTAAGACCAACGAACTTGAGCGGGATCTCATAGGTGCTGATTCGGTGAACAAATTCCTCGACGGTCTCATCGTCGGCCGTAGCAGACGAAACGGAGACGAAGAGAAGAGCAACGAGGAGGAGAGAGATGAGAGAGGGCAGAGATGAAGAGGAAGGAGACGGCATTTTCTCTTTCTTTCACTAGCGAGTCAGAACCAATCGGCTGACGAGGGTAGATGAGAGTAGAATGAAGACTGATTGAGATGCTACGGCCTGGTGAAGCATCATCACCTTGATACTCATCCAAACTGAGCGTCAAGTGGTCTATGACACCTTCTGGCCATATCTTCGCGTGCGAATTGTCCGGGACTTTCGACTGCCAATTTACACTGACTATGTTCTCTCGTAATCTCTCATCTCCAACTTACTTTTAATCTCTATTTCTTAATTTTCGGACTAATAAAGTGTCGGTGTATGAAATGACTGCAATTAGCAGTGCTAACAATAATTAGCTCTTTTCTATTGCTCATGCTCTATATTTTTCGCTAAATCTTCATTTGTAGTGTTTTCAGAAAAAAAATGTGGCCAGTGACATGATTGCAATCGTAATAATTTAGTATCGTACGTGTCTTCTAAAAAAATGTAAAATCTCTAAACTGTCATGCCCGGGAATTTTTCTCCGTTTTGTTACGGTCGGGTTCGGGTGAACTTGCTGCGGCTTGGGGACCGTCACAAGGCCACCCGAACCCGACCCTAACAAAAGGAGAAACATTTTTGAAATAGGAAAACTACATATGTAAGAGCAGGAGATAAAACTTTACAAAAAATCTTATTATGACCACATAATCTCTTCTACTTCAATTTCAAGGCTTGACACTAACTTAGCAAAGCACCGTTCCTCGCACATTGGGAGAGAACGTGTTGTTTAATCCTGAAAAATCATGAAATATTAATTCGAAAATATTAGGCTTGTTGAACAGGTAGACACAACCAGCATACATACATATTTACATGTATGCTGAAATGTATATATGAAATTTATGTAAGTACATACATGTGTGCATGTACATACCTATGTATGTATGTAGTATACCATGTGACAGGATCCATGTAGGTACTTGCTCAAAGATTTGCTCTAGTTTGATTACATGACATCAAATTTCCCATCTCTCGGCACAACAACCGCACAGTTCGTCGATCAGTCCCTCTCCTTTTTTCTTTCGCGTTATCTCTCTATCAAATATCTCTTTGATTGACTCTATTCCACCCTCTCGTTCTCTCACTCTTTCTCTCTCTTTCCTCCATCTCTTTCTCCCTCTCTAACTATTTTTCTTTCTCTCTCTCTCTCTTTCTGTTTCGTTTTGCAACTCCTTTTGATGGAGAGGCTCTGTGACCATGATGCGTATGGTGTGATAAAGTGATCTCTCATTTATTCGCCAGACTATCTACTCGTTGCTAACAAGTGAAGTTTTTTCTTACACTTGCGAGAAGCTAATTAGTCTTCTTCATAACTTCCCGTAATAATGCCTATTTTATTTATAATTTAATGAAGTATTGAACAACATAAGATCTACACAATTTCGAAATTCTTTGAACAAATGCCTAGAATGTGACATATAAATGTATCTGTTTAAAAAGAAAAGAAGCATTTCGAGCAATATTTTCTTCTGAAATCCATCAGAAGCTTTACTTTTTTAAAGAATAGGACGAGAAAATACAAAAATGCCGGAAGCAGAAAGCGGACAGAGTCAAAGCTTGGGTAAAACAAATTAATTATCCGCCGCTGGAAAATGAACAAAGAAGAAGAGAACAAGTAAATTTACGGTATTTCTCTCTTTAAAGTGACCAATAGCCTATCACATTGCGGCCACGTTGAGAAGTGGTTCATTTTCGTTTGCCATGTCAAACGTCTCCCTGCTAGTTTCTTTTCCTTTCCGGATATCGATTAGTTCCAGAGCGCGATCAACTGCTTGTGAATATTCGCGTGGATACTTCAGAAGATGCCGTACATGTTGCGAGTCGCTGAAGCGTTGATGAGCGACTGGAATTCCCCGTTTAAGCTCAACGTACTCGTGGAACTCCTCAAAAGACAGTCGGTATTAGTCCGAATCTGCTATTTTCAGTTCTATTTGGCAGCATCCTTATAGAACTCTAGGAAATATCAATCGATTATTATACCTTGATGGTCTTGGGTCGGCAGAGAGAATCTCCGTCTGAATAGAGGAAGAGAAGATTGCTCGGCAACTCGGGATGCTCGCGCAAGAAGTGGAAGCCGTCCACTACAGGGAGCGTCTTCCCGCCAAAGTTCAGAGCCAGAAACGTCTTGAGGCCTTCCCGAGAGATTTTGAGTATCTGTAATGTGTTGAATGTGACGAACTCACTAATAACTCACAATATTAAACAAGTTCACAAAATATAAAATAAGAAAAAAATCCACATTTGTAAGGTGAAATAAAATGAGGTCTGGTAAAACATTAAAATAATACCCTACCTCGAGCTGGCGCCAGAGAGGGTAAAAGAGCATGCGCTGCCAGAGCGACGCTGCCTTCAGCCACGGCAGACTCACGCTGTCCAGCACTCTCTTGTGCGGAGGGCCGATCTGTCAGCATCACTATTAGGATACTATTCGGCAACTAATCATCCTATCATTCCAGACAAAACGTGAAAACTGCCACTACCTTGAGATGGTCGACGTAGACGGGGCAGCTGTCGAAGACGACGAGGTCGGTGTGGCGGAAGAGAGCGGAGAAGGGGCGAGAGTGGAGGAGAGAGACGAGAGTGTACAGCCCTTGCATGCTCATGACGTGGAGGATCAGACGACGGCGCTGTTCGAAGAGAGTCGACGACAGAAGAGGAGCCAGGTGAGACGTGTCTCGGCAGTCCTGGAGGTGTTCAGATGAATTAGCAGGAATTTGTTCGCTTCTTCAACGACATAACGTGTATTAGTTTAAAAAAAACTAAATAAAATAACTCTATTTACTAAGACAAACATTACCTGCAGCCCATAGGCAAATGGCCGGAACGGCGCATTGAAGCCTAGGGTATCAAGACCTTTCTCCGTATAAAGCTCACCGTACTTCGTCAACTGCCTAGGACTCGCACCTGGAAATTTGTTCAATATTATTTTTTTGTTTTTTAAACGACTTTCATACGTTCTTTGACATTTCACATTGATTATTGAATAATTAATTTTTTTAGCAGTTAGCATAACAATTAAATTTCATGGTGTGCACAAACCAGCCCAGCCAAGCAACAAGACAGTGTGGGAGCGAGCGAGGCGATGCTGAGACTCGGCCGCGGCCTTCAGCACCAGTGACACTGCAGTCGCTCCAGAAGCCGCCGGATTCATCTCTCGAAAATGCACTTGTTTTTTTTAAGTGGGATTTTCACGGCAGAATGCAGTTCATGCATGTTCGAATTGCCGCGTTCGCGCTGGGAATGAAAACAGGAGTAGAAAGGAGGACGTCGTCTTTTTCAACCACTTCGTTGTGGAACATTCTTGATTTGTTTAATATTCCTAGCCTACTGATATCTGCCCTCACATTGCATTCATACCGTTATACCTCAATGAACTGTCTGTCATCCAAGCAAAGGACTTACAAAAAGTGGAATGGTCGGTAATACTTCTGTCGTTTTCTTTGTTATGTCAATCTGTCAACTTAAAGCAATAGTACGGTAGGTCTATATAGGCCCGTGCATTACAAGGAAGTAAAATAAGGAGATAACATTGACGTGATGTCTCAGAAAGTGGATTGATAAGGCGATAAGGAATTCTCTGTCTGGCATATTGCCAGCCTGTAACAGCAACATTCAAAAATTTTGACACTCTATGGAGTTCTATAGAATTAGCTTATATTTTAAAGATGCTTCTTTTTTTCCAGAATTTGTGTGCGCCATTTTTCTCTTTTTTTTTTCTCGAGGACAAAACGAACAATGATAAAAAGGTGATTGAAAAGTTTTTTAACCTATGCAGTATATGCATATAAAACTTTCATACGTACGTATGTATGTATGTACATATATGACGATGCCAACTAAAAAAACGGTCATTTTTGCGTTTTCGAGAGATTTGTGTCATGTGTGTAGAAAACTACATGCACCAAGCAGCTTATTTTTTTGAGCAGCTTTATTCACGTACAAATATGCGCAAAAAAAATTGAAAATACATGTACTAACATGCGCATAAATCATTTTGGAAAATGAGCATGAAAGTACGCGTATAAATATGTATAGGAATCAGACTGAAAAATGGGCAGAAAAGTACGTGTACTAAGGTGCTGAAAACTGATCAAGAAAAATGAGCACGAATATACGCGCACAAAAGTGGTGCAGAAAATCTGGGCCAGAAAGTACGCGTAGAAAACTTCACAAAAAATTGAGCACAAAAATACATATACAAAAGTGCTCAAAAATGAAATACGACAAGCAGGAAAAAACCTGTTAATTACAGGAGTAAATTAATGCTTATACAATTAAAAAAGACAATTAACTATCCTACCTATCTAGGAAAACAACAAAACCTTCACCTAATAAGTTTAGAAAGTAAAAATCACAATATCGGTCATTTTCAAACCCCAACTAACAAAATGCCAACGTCAAGTCCACCCTACACTGGCAAGAATAAATAAACTAAAACATTAGAAACGCAATAGAACATAAAACAGCTTTAAAATATAATATGGAGCAATGAAAGGATGTCGAAACATGTTTTCGAAGAGGGCCATCTAAAACGCGCAGCAAACGCGCGAGAAACTGAAACTGCGCACGAAACGCGTTTTGCACGCGACGCAGCTAGCATGCCGTTTTCGAAAACATGTTTCGACATCCTTGCTTCCCTCCATAGTAGTTTTCAAGCTATTTTTTTTTGTTTTCCTTTTCTAATGTTTTTATTTATACGCCTTTGCCATTATTGGGTGGGCCGTTGTCATTTTGTTTGTTGGAGTGTTGAACATGGCCGATATTGTGATTTTTACTTTATAAACTTATTAAGTGAAAGTTTTGTTGTTTTCCTAGATAGGTAGAATATTTAGTTGTTTTTTACTCGTAAAAGCATTAATTCACTCCTGTAATTAAGAGGTTTTTTCGCCATTCGTATTTCATTTTTGAGCACTTTTGTACATGTATTTTGTGTTAAATTTTTTGAGCAGTTTTGTACGCGTACATTCTGGCCCAGATTTTCCGTACACTTTTGTACGCGTATATTTGTGCCCACTTTCTTCTATTGTTTTTGAGCACTTTAGTACATGTACATTTCTACTAATTTTTGACTCCGTTTTATGAACAAATTTGTACGTGTATATTTTTGCTCAATTCTCAAACTGATTTTGATCAGTTTAATACATGTACATTTCTACTAATTTTTCACTCGAATTTCTGCACACTTTTGTACATGGATAAAGATGCCCAGAAAAATATGCAGTTTAGTAAGCTTACACATGACACAAATCACTCGAAAACGCAAAAACGACCGTTTTTTAGTTGGCACCGTCATATATGTATGTACATACATATGTGTATATTCATGAATATTTTCATTCAAAGACTGCAAACTCCTTCTAACAATAAGCTGTTTTTTGAATTCCTAAGTTTGGCGCCTTTCTTTCATAACACCAAAAAACGCACTCGATACTTCTATTATGAATTTTAATCGAGTAAAATGAATCGGGAAATGTTGCACACTTTGGATAACATGTCTTTCTGGTTCAAACGGTTAACAGAAAATAAAAATAGTTTTAATTACGAGAAACAAAAATGAAACAAGATTTGTCAAAGTGAAAAGCTGCTCAAGGTACTTCCGGCAAAGACGAAGAATTGAATGAGATGGCGTCCACTTTACGGTAAGAGGCAGCCACTGCTGTCTTCTCTCGTTATTTGGTCTTTTTTGTAGTCGAAATGGAATGAGATCGCTTGAAGGGAGGAGGAGGGGTTGAGTATAGACAAGTTTTGGCTTATAAAGTGAGAGAGATAGAGAGGAAGAGAAAGATAAGATAGAGAGAGAAAGAGAGAAAGAGAGACAGAGAGAAAGAATGAAAGAGGCAGTAAGAGGGTGAGGAAGAGAGGGAGAGAGAGAGGGGTAGATAATCGAACACTTATTTTTCTTGTGATGTGAGCATGTGAAGCGGAGCCTGGACTATTGGCGAGCAAAGTGTATACACGAGTGGGCGTACTGTAGTCACCTCACAGCAGTTGGCTCGGGGGGGGGGGACTCCTCTGCTATCTGAACCACTGGTCCCTTGGCTGTCCAATGGAACGATGGTGATTGCTTGCTGGCTTGTACGCTAAAGATATTTCTTCATTTCTTGAGGCAGTGACCCTCAAAAAATCCGATTTGTACATATGAATTTCTTTATCGCATTCACTGGGAGATATCAAATATACATACATAGATATATGCAGTGTGAGCCTAACTGAACACGCTGGGCCATTTGAGAAGGATAGTGGAAAATATAAAAGAGGGGAAAAATTTAAATTTTTCTTAAACTTTTTGCGTTTCCTATAAACAGAGAGAGAGAGAGAGGGATAGGAGCAAGAGAAGGAGAGAGAGAGATTATTCATTTGTGAAAGGGCTCCATTTTTTAGTCTCCGACATTAGTTTAAACAGCGGTGACTCTCGTCGTCAGGAGATCGAAGTTCAGAGAGACCTATATATTTTGACAGAATCAGCTATGTAAAGACTAGAGGAGAGGCAATTTGACAAACAGAGGGAGAGGAGACTGCGAACGAAGCAGAGAAGGTAGGAAGAGGGAGCGAGAAGAGCAAGGGAGCCGAGAGGGAATGAAAGAGAGAGAAAGAGAGGGAGAAAGAGAGGAGAGAGAGAGAGAGAGCCCGACAAGATAACTAGCGAGTCGTGAGAGAAATGGATGCAGTAGTTATGTAGGTGGAATGTGTGTAGTCTGCTTGTGAACCTGACCAGCCCTGATTGTGAGATTGAGAGCGAGGAAGAGGTGTGGCATTTCTCTCAGTTTCTTTAAAAAATGTTTCCCGATCAAAACGGAAAGATGAACAGCAAATACCTTTACGATCTTCAGAGAAAACAGTTGTTGATGTCATGGAATCCATGTCAATACATTTTAAACAGACAAGGCTGTTTTCTTCATCTGAACATTGCAAGTTAGAGTTTCCTTGACATTCTTTCACCAAAAATAAGACGCCTCATAAACTGGAATTACGGCAACTATGTACATGGACTATTGGCTTCTTACGGCACGACTTGGTAGACGTTCACTGAATGTGACGGTGCTCGGTTGAGAACGAAGGAAGGAGCGAGGTCATAAGGAATGGAGTTGTCATTTTTAAAACAATTTAGGGCCATTCCGTGCTCAAAAATGACATGTGGTTCTAGTTGCGGCGACCCATAAATTGTGCTATATTTATCAGGTAGATTATATCGTATAAGAAGTATAGAGGTAATTAATTACCTTGTTAGCAAATCATTATTACACAATTTGAAATTATTCACAGCTTGCATCTTTGCTTTTCTTCCAGTGTGCAATAAGTGGAAATGGCGATGCTGGCAAGGGCTCGATCGATTGCAGCCGAGTACTCCTTGGGATACCGAAGGAGATGCTGGACATGGGGAGAGTCTGCGAAGCAGTGAACAGCCACGGGAATGCCACGTCGCTCAGAAAGAAACGTGTGGAACTTCTCAAGAGTATTTCTTCTTATATGTACATATGTATATTTGCAAATAATATAAAATATTTTTCTAGAGATTTGCTCTCGGGTAAAAAGAAACGCTACACAGAGGGAAGAGTGAAAGCGAGAAAGAAAATTAGGGAGCATAAGTAAATGAAACCGTACCCGAATAGACTCCGCCGGACACACCGAGTCCGCCTTGGAGTAGAAGAAGAGCAAGTTGCGCGGCAAGTCAACGTGTTCTCTCAGGAAGTGGGCGGTGTCCACTTCACTCGGCAGGGTATCGCCAATGGTCATAGCGAGAAACGTCTTGAATCCTTCGCTTGCAATCTTCAGCAGCTGGAAATATCGAAAGCTGCCATAAGAAAAACGGGATAGCGTTTTAAAATAAAGTTTAAAAATTATTTTTAAAATGCACTAAAAATAACATAAGATATAACTTCAATGATTAATTAAGAGAAGAAATATAATAACTTGAAGCCTCTTCCAGAGTGGAAAGATGATGCATCTCTGCCACCAAGTCGCGTTCGACAGCCACACGGAGTGTACGCTGTCCAGAACGGGGGAGTAGGGCAGAGAGACCTTGAAGAGAGGAAAGAGAAGACAATGAAAGGAGAGAATAAGATACATAGAGGGAGAGAGTATTTACATGAGAGAAGATGAAGGGGAATTGAGTAATGATGCTGATTTAGTTCTATGACGTGATTGACCCTCTTCATATGCATACGTATTGTCCGAAAGTATTCTGTGATAGAAAAGCAAGAGACTTGCACCTTCAGCGGATGCGTGTAAGTGGGGCAGCTGTCGAAGACGACGAGGTCGGTGTGGAGGAGGAGACGAGAGAACTGCCGAGTGTGGAGCAGCACCACGAGAGTCTTGGCGCCGTGCATACTCATCAGATGCAGAATCAGACGACGACCAGGGAGGACATCAGCAAGAGAGGAAGAGAGACCCGACACGTCAAGGATGTTCTGTAGAGGGAGAGCATCTACATATAGATAAACATTAATTCGGGTTTCAATGACTGGTCAAGAATACTTTGAGAACAAATGTCAAGGGAGAATGAGAGGTAGGTAGAAAAGAGAATGAGAGAAAGAAAGAACGAGAGAGGCGATAGAAATAGAGGGTGGCTAGAGGAAAAAGCAGGCAACAAGGCTTGCCGCTAGCCCATGCGAATATACAACAAATGGCGCAATGTAGGCTATCGACTCGAGGCCCTTCTGAGAGTAGAATTCCGCGTATTTTGCGAGATTCCGTCGGGTAGATCCTGGCAATAGCTTTTTTTAAATGAAATTTGATTAGATGATCTACATTAAGATGGAGAAAAGCAAAGCTGTTAACTAAATTAACCAGCCCATCCGAAGAGAATAACAATGTGTGATCTTGACAGTCGATGCGCTTCCGCTGCAGTGAAAAACTCGGCTGCAGCTGCGAACGACATCGCATCTGGAATTCCGCATTGATTTTGTTTATATTAAAAAACACATTAAATGGAGTTGCCTCGAGGTTGAGATCAGCTGAAATTTGAAGTACACAAATTATAGGAAACCATTTATCAATTATTTAGAGCTATAAAGATGAAATAAACAGATCCATGGTAACTGCAATTAAGGGAATAGAACATCTTCAAAACAGCATTCGTCAAGTTGAAAAGCAAATTATCCCCCCTCCCCCCACCCTCTTTAATGGCCGGGACCTAAAAGCAAGCCTCTGAAACCAGTTTGAAATACAGAAGAGTTGTCAATCTATAGGAGACTATTGAGAGAGAGGTCAAGACTATTGATGTTTGCAGAAAGCGATTATCTTATCATATGTCATGTGCCAAAGGTGAGGGGGGCCATCGATGGAAGGTCAACCGAGTATATTCACTCTGTCTATAGAAAAGAATGCAGACGCACGCTTCATTGTCTACTTCTTTCCACAAACTCGTCGTGGCAGAGTAACAAGCAGACAGCTGCATCCTGTTCTCATGCAAAATACAGACAAACTTTCATTCGCTTCGCAAATACCAAGACAGACTGTTGGAGAGAAGAAGAGGAAGAGAAGAAGTCAGTACGGGAACTCGTTGTCAGTTCGTTAGAATAAATTCTGCAGTCAGAGTGGAAAACAAAAGCGAAAGAGTGAAAAAGAACGAGATAACGACAGTCTAGAGAGAAAGAGCTATCTTGAGAAAGAGAGAGAGAGAGATAGGACGAGGGACAGCGACAGATAAAAGGAAAGAGAGAGAGAGAGTATTCAAAATGTTCCCCTCCCCCACTCTTTCCTCTTTTACAGACCTAGAAGTTTGTTACGATACTGACCTCTCATCTAATGTGCGTATACAAATGGAACACTGCAAGGAAAGCCTCTACGAAAAATTCTTTGCTCCTTTAAATCCTTCAATAAATCCAAACAAATAAAAATAAAAAAGGAAATCGTTTCGATATATTACGCTCGGCAGGTTCTTCCCTGTCTTTGTTAACTTGTGCAACTCGCAGAACTTGCCAAATATCAATGGATTTCAAATATGTCAAATATCAAATAAAAGTACTCAATAATTGTTTATGATTCGAGTGATTTGTCACCATTGTTGTACAACTACAATGTCATTTCAAGCATCTGTTTATTCAGGGTGGCTAGGCGGACAGCTGGAGAGGAGAAGAGAGTCAGATAAGACAAGGGGAGAGGAGGAGGCGGAGAGAGAGCACACAGTTCAAGGGGGCCTAGAAGCAGCCGGGTCCCTTCTCC
This sequence comes from Allodiplogaster sudhausi, assembly GCA_945643635.1. Lineage (NCBI taxonomy): Eukaryota > Metazoa > Nematoda > Chromadorea > Rhabditida > Diplogasteridae > Allodiplogaster > Allodiplogaster sudhausi. Next base: position 682,397 of record CALZFC010000284.1, on the reverse strand, counting down.
CAGTCGTAGGGGAACTCCTGCACGTGCTGGTTCTGGATGGCCTGACGCATCAGATTGTAGATCTGCTGGTAGTTCGGAGCGTCGTAGAACTTGTGCGCGTCGGTGATACTGTAAATCGAGTTCGATTATTGATTATCCATTGTTTGTTTCTTTTTGTCATTGATAGGGTCAATTTGAGATGTCTTTGAGATGTGGGATAAAACAGAAAATGACATCATGGCCTGCTGGTACTCGGGCGGGCATCCGGCGAAGAGTTCGTTGATGGCCGGAGGCTGGCGGCAGCGCTGTTTGTACTGGCCGACCTGGTTCATGTCCTGCACGTTCTTCCACGGCAGGTTTCCAGTCGTCAGCTCGACCTGACCATAAGATTTGAGATCAATAAAAAAAGATTCAATTGGCGGGAAATTCAAACCTGCATGTAGATCCAAGTCTCGACGTCGTCCTTGCGGCAGAGCTCCCTCTGGAGATGGCACGAGATGGGCGCGTAGCGGACGGTGCCGCGGAAGCCGGCGGCCTGGCGCGGCTTGCGCATCACTCCCTGCTCGTTCGTGAACTTGCGGCACATGCCGAAGTCGAGCACGTACACCTGCAAGTGCGCATTGGGGACACTGTAGCACTAAAATGTTTTTTTGTTGTAGGATTCCTTTTACAGTTCGAATAACGACCTTGCGGAGCTCGCCGAGCTCAGCGCGGCCGATGGTGTAGTTGCCGGGCTTGACGTCACGGTGGAGGTAGCCGATGCCGTGGAGATCTGCAAGCATTTAGTCCTTTAACTACAATTATGGAAACTCACCAAAATCCTCAGAAACCTTCGAGAGCCTCGAGGGTCTGGATTCCGACGGAGAGGGCGGTGCCCAGCGACAGATGCTGCGCGGGGTTCTCCTTGCGCAGGTCCTGCAGCGATTTGCCGACCAGCGTCATCACGACGTAGTTGAACGAGCCGTAGCGACCCTGCAAGCAAAGACTATTATTTGTCTTTAGAGCTCCCTAAATTAGTCAAGAAATCGACGAAATCGTTGTAATTCTTCAGCTGGCCTTGTCCTCGATCTTGCAGAAGTGGCGGCCACTTTTCTTCGCCAGCTCAGACAGCACGAAGACCTCCATCTTGAGCACCTGAAATAACCAACATCTTAATCCTGTAAATTCAAATTACCTTAAATATTTAAATGCTGATATAATGAAAGTAACCTGGATCTGCTCGTTGACTCCTTCGACCTTGAGGGCGTACTCCTGGTTAGACTGGCTGTCCTTCACTTTGTAGACCGCGCCGAAACCGCCCTCACCCAGCTTCTTAACGATTAGCCAGCGTTCCACCTGAAACAATGATCAATTAGGGGTTCATTCTTAATCGATTTTAATAGGTGGGCGGGCGGAGTCCGCGACTGACTTGAGTGCCAGGGTTGAGCTGAACGAGCTCGGCTGCCATGACTGCTACGAGACGAGACGACTCTTAGATGTGAGGAAGGGGCTGGAGACTCGTTGAGAGGCAGACAACCAGCGGAGTATGGCGGAGATGAAATGACCCTTTTGCCCAGAATCAGCTCTTTTATACAACAGAGTTGGCAGAAAATTTGGTTTTTCACAGTCTAAAGTGCTATAAGGCCAACCAAATATCGAATAAAATTATTTTTATTTCGAAATATGTCATAAGCACACGAGGGCATAGTTTGGAATAGTTCACATTGCACGCACTTCTCTCGTGTACCTTAAAAATAGTTCAGTCGATTTCGTAACTTTAATTTTCTCGCATTTTCTCATTCATCGGAAAACCGATCACTTCTCATTCGAGCAGCCATCGAAGCTGGTTGCTTCCCCTCTCTCATTCTTGACTTTTCGAGACAGTCATCCTTTTGATTCCGAAAAATTGGCTTGATGATCCCCGAATAGTTTGTTGTTGTTTATAAAGTAAGGCGTTCTATTTATTTAAGTAAATCATACTTTTTATTTTGAACTGGATTCAGAATCCTGAAAATATCTTTCATAAGATTGAAAATACTAATCGTGATTTATTGCTTATGAATCATGATATTATGTAGGGAACTGATATGGTTTTACGTTAGTTCGATCTATGGATATCATATTTGTTGATTATATATAAATATTTTATACAAATCTTAGATTTATATTGAAAATTGGAAATGGATAGGCTGCAAGTTATGCTATTAATATGTGAAAAGAAAAATACGTGCGTGTGTGGCATAAGCGCAGCTGCGCACAGTTCTATCGTATCGAGATGAAAAAGAAAGATCAAGCTCTTATTTACATTCAATAACATACATATGTTCATGTATACATACATACATACGTATGTATGTGCAGGAATACTCAGCAAATGGGAAGATATTCCTATCAGTGCTTTTACTGCAGAATTACTGATTTCCTTTGGAAATCATATATCAGTGTTATTCCAACACTGATATGTATCTGAGTTCCACGAGCCTTTCTTTGCCTCATTTATGATATGTATATCCTATTGAATATATACTTACATGTCTTTGAAGGAATCATTAAATAAAAATATTCTGAAATGAGTATGTTGCGGCTGGCAAGAAATCACATGAAACAATCTCTCAAGAGCAGCTGTTTAGTAGGCATATTCTGTTTCGCACACATGAATTTTGGCCTATGCGAAATGTTGAAGAAGAAGTGAGAAGTCTGCTTCGCGCAGAAAAGAAAAGTCAGCTGAAGCGAACCAGTTAGATAACATTGACAACATCAACATCTATGTTTTGAAGGATATTTATGAATGCATCAAATTGACTCTGTCTAGTCCGGCAGTGGCAAAGGCCAATTTCAGAATGTTTTGTAGTCATTTCTGATTAATTTTATTTATTTCGGCTGATTTATTTGCGCTTGACAGAGATCGCTCATGGCAGGATGATTTCCAGAATGATGTAGGCTATTAAGTATAGGAAAAATAAGTCATGTCATTCAGACAACATTGAAAACTCCGGCAATTCAATTCATTCATATCTTATTGTGAACGATATTGGCCCTTTTCATGAAAACTGCCCGATCGAGACAAACCAAATTAAATTAACTTATAATATAATGAATTGGAAAATTATAACGTAGAATCTGATATGTACATTAATCAATTACGTACATATGCCGTATATGGCAATTTCTTCCAATGTTCTGGACCAGAACCGTTTAGAGAGTCTTGCGTCAATGAATAAATCTTGCGTTAATAATGTTTTCTTTCTTTCTCTCGTTTTGCTCTCACTAGCATATAGTGATAATGCCACTGAAGTTACATTTAACATTCCATAAATGATTATTTTAAATATGTTTCTCCCTCGCTGAGCAATAAACAATATATTGTTTAATAATTGAGCAAAGGAAAGCAATGTCATTGTTTTGTGTAGATCAGCATAGCACACACGTGTTATAAGTAAAAGGATCTTCACTTTACTTGGTCGTGATGCATTTGGTATTCAAAGATATTGTGCTAGAATATCATCTTTGGAAGTGTGAAACCACACTTCTTGTCACAACTTAATTAGACATTCTCAGCAGCGTCGTTTACTCCGTGACAGACATGATAATACTAGTTTTTTTCTTTTATGCTTTGCACCTGCTCTTCGTACACTTTTCTTCTTCCAAAGCCCCTTTAATTTGCACTACGTAAATACACAGCTAATTCAAATACAAAGTGTGAATAAATTGACGGTGCATATTAAACGTCGATTATTCGTTCGCTTGGGACTGTTACATGTTTTCCACTTCAGGCTATTTAATCTTCCCGCCATATCTCTATTGTATCTTTAGTTTTCAATTCCTTTTTTGAATTTTTTTTTGCTACAATTATTTTGATCCTATTAATCAATATGTGTCACAATCAGGATGCTCGACTCGGACTCAGTTCCCTTGGCCCTCGGCATTTCCATTCCATTCTTCTGGCGCTACACTTTCATGGTCATCTGCGTGTTTGCAATCTTCCTCAACATCTTCTTCTTCTTTTATGTCATGTCCCATGGCAAACAAAACGACAGTGTCGACGGGTTAGTCTATAGGAAATAAAAACTCTTTCTTTACAAATTTTGTAAGAAAACATTTGAATCACTATGTTTAAAAAAAATTGAAAGAAAATGACATGTTTTGCTTTTCTTTTGAAGAATAGTCCTAATATTTTTATGCATAACAGTTTTGACCAACTATTTCTACTTTTATTTCCCATCTGCAAACCGCTTCTGTAATATATTTTTACGATAAGAGTAATCCAAAATCAACGAGAAATCACCACGCAGAATGCAATTAGACGAAATTCGGCAAGCTAGTGCTCGCTAGTACTATTAGGGAATGATCCGTTCTCTCTCCCTCTCACTCTCTTCAGGTACCGCCGCGTGCTGGCGCTCTTTTCGTTTTCTGATATTTTCCATTCGCTTGCGTTCATCACGTGTGCTCCGGTAGAGTAATATTCTCTGCTTCCATGCATAAATATATCCATGACAATTTTTCCCTTTTATTTTCTAATGGTTATCTTCGTTGAAACAGTAACAATGAAAGTTCGTACCCGATCTTAATGATTTTTTTTATCAATTGAGAACATTCTCCACATTCTTGAATTCTGAACATGAATTCTAGCTGTAAATTCACATATCCATATGAAAAATTATAATGTAGCCTAAATACAAATTCGTTTCTAGCATTATCGCACGATGCCCGGTTCAATTGTGATCATTGACCTTTTCGGAGTCGCCTTCTCCAAAAACGCCAGCTTTATTCTCTTCGCAGTCCTATTCGCTTACTTCCTCTGCCTAGTAGTGGTATAGTTTAATTTAGAATTTTGGGATATACATAACTCATATCTTATAGAGAAGAGAAAGCGAAATAAAAGTAGGTCATTTTCTCATTCCGGTTCGTCTTTGATTTTTTTATTCAAAATCTCCTAGATATGCTATGAAAATAGTTTGACTGCCATTATTCGATGTCACGATTCTTCTAAACACATTTTAGAGCGCTTTTGAGTAGCAAACGTTGGTTACATTAAAGAAATTAAATTTTTATAAGTCAGCTGATTCGAAAAGTTTTATTTCATTTCAGCCTGACGTCGGCTTTGTCTACCGCTTTTTGTTGATCAAACGGTAATTGTAGATTTATTCCTACTGAAATCCTTTGCTATAAAAAAACAGCTATTTTAGATATCGAGCGATTTCAATTTTCCACCGCAACACAGCATTTGCTATTTTCATCCTTGGGGTTAGAAGACGAGTAATGAGAAACCCGCATAACACAATAATGAATTTTTTGTGCCTGAATCTTTGATAATTCAGCAATTCTCAGAACTATTCGGAAATAGAAATTAAATAAATTACAGTGCACGTTGCTATATTGAAATAACAACTCTTACGCACAATTCAAAGAAAAAAAATGTCGTAGATTATACTATGGACGGCGGTGCTGGCCGCGGCTGGAGTGCTATTGTACGCTACCGATGAAGGCTTCTACGAAAGAATGATGGCTATTGGAGCATTGCCGTATAATTATCCAGTTATTGGACTGGAGATCAAGCGGGTTCGCTATAGAATGCAACTTTTGAATTGAAGATGCTTTTGCTGGCCATGAGAGTATCTTTGAGTTTGTAGAGTGTAAACGGAAGCACATAGAGAAGCGGAAACATTCGTTAAGTATTGCAGATGAACAAGCAGAAGCTGCTTGTCCTGGCGCTCGTGTTCCTGGCCGAGTCCGTAATGCTCTCTCTCATGGTCTTCTGCGGCGTGGCTGTCCTTGCCGAAGTCAAAGCCTCCTCGATGTCCGCTCAAACAAAACGCATGCATCGCAGGGCACTGCTTGTGCTCACTCTTCAGGTCTTCTTTTCGATTTAAATTTCCCGCCATGCTTTTTATTCTTCTCTAATTTGGTTGATCTACTGCAGGCAGTCCTGCCTTCTCTCTGCGTCTACGCGCCCTTCTTCGAGATGATGTTGTACGTCTTCCTGGATATCCAGCAAAAGCTGAGAACGGACCTCCTCCTAAGCCTGCCGCCCCTCCTGAACCCGCTCATCGTCCTCACTCTCACCTCCAAGTACTCAGCCGCTCTCCGCTCTGCCTTCTCCTTCTGCAGTAGTGGCAAGGTCTCGGCTCTGTCTCGTCCCTCATGGCGTAGTTAAACCTTCGATCTTCCAAATGGAGGGGGGGGGCAATCAGCACTAAACATTTGGGTATTTTCGTGGAAGTTCCGAGAATTGCTGACAACTCAAGGGCATAAAATCGATTGGAGACAGGCATTGTCATGGGAGCTTCGAATTAATCGACATTATTTTGCCAGATCCTTTCCAAGCCTCACGTTAATTCGTACTTCTCACAAGCGATCTCTGCATCTTCAAATGTTCTCCCGTCCATACAACAGTAATAGTGCGTGCTTCTAAGGAGTCTTGGTAGAGCGAAAAATAACTTTTCTTCACATGCTTAGACATGCAAAATTCGTATTTCCTTCGAAATGAAATAAATTGCATTTATTTTTGGCCTAAAACAATAGAACACTGGTGATTCAAAGCAACCCTGGGAACTTGGTGAGGAGAGCATGGATCGTGGCCGAACTGCTGTCGCTACTCGGCAGAGAGGAACGGACGGTCTCGAAGATCGTCTTGAACTCCTGAAATCGACGCGATGTTCAAAACATGGAAATTCCCGGAAAGAAAATGAAAACCCTCTAGAAATCGCTGCAAGAGGATTCCTACTGAAATATTATGCAAATCGGAGTAATTATGTATATCAGTAGAAATATGTTTGTACTCTTTTGAATGTTGACAATGAGATAATACTACGTTGAGGGTTTCGCTGTAAGACCGGTGTTCGTTACGAAAATAAGCAGCTTTGCCGTTAATTAAATTTCTGATTAATTAGAAACATTTCTTTCCAAGTGATCCCTTTCCTATTTTATTTTGTAGAAATGTTTATGTTTATGTTTATAATGAATGCTCGGAATTCCATTCACAAGTCTTTGATTTCTCTTTAATAACCTGAATATCGCTGATTCTGTCAACGAGTTGATTGAGTGAAGAAGTGCTGCAGAAGTTGCCGGCCAGCAAGATGCGACTCGTGAGAGGCAGAGAGCATTCCTGTCGCAGAAGCAGTCGTTCACATCTATCGGAGAACACATTGTGAAGAATCATCTCGTTCTCCATCTATCTCTATCTCTATTTTTCTCTCTCTCTGTCTTTCTATCCCACTCTCTCTCTCGCTATTTCTTTCTCTTTCAAGCTTTTCACAATCTCTCTCGCTCTATCATGATTATACATACATAAATAGATCTCCAGTGATTTAAAACGAGACGAGAAAGAAAAGGAAAGAGCTTGAAAGGGATCTCCCTCATCAATTCCTAATCCCTTGTCCGGCTACTTCCTCCCTCAGCCCCCTTCTGACCTGTCGACAATGTCAAGCATGCCGAACTTGTGCGCGTGCCGAAGAACGGAGTCGAGGTTCTCGTCCGGAATGACAGTTCCTCCAGCAGCTAGCTGCAGCCTTGGCTATTCATTGTAAGACTGATAATAGTCTATTTATGTCAATTATATATGTATTTACATAAGCATGGAAGTGTTTGAAAATGAATCTCTCGCATAGAAAAAATGAATAGAGTAGAATACCATGAGAAGGTGCTCGAAGTCGTCGGGAGAGACGTCGCTTAGCGCCTCTTCTTCTCTCGCCTTCCTCACCGCCGTCTCACAGACAAAGAAGAGCTCGCCAAAGAAAGGAGAATGGAGAGCGAGCAGACGACTCGAGACGGAGAACTGAGAATGGCAATCCTTGCTCAGTCTTCACTATTACTACCAGCAATTATTAACGCAAGAGGGAAAGGAAGTATATGATTACATAGGAATGATACACGCCGATCCTTGCATATAAACAGTGCTCATTGTCAATAATGAAAGGTAAGGAAGCTATTCGAGCCTTTCATGTTCATCCAATGTTCATACCTCTTTGCCACCGACGATTATCGACTCATCAGCCGGAGGCGGAGTCGACGCGGACTCTTCCACTACATCAACAGCAGAACTTGTTGACGGAGTCTCCATGTCCCGGAGTGGCTAGAATCTCCAGAAAAGAGTCAAGAAACAAATCTACTTTCTATCTTGTCCAACAATAATAAAATAAAAAAATACATTAGAAGGACTTTCGGAATAAAATAAGGGGAAGAACGAGAAAGGAAAATTGCAGAATGCTTTCTGTGAATGTGTATACCAGACGGTCTCTCCGTCTTTTGCGCTGGTTATCTCTCTTTCTCTCTCTCTATTTTAATGTCTCTGAGTCACTAACACTCTCTCGCCATTCCCTCCCTCCGTCTGGCAAGCACGCACCTATTCTCTTATGCTTTGACGTGTCCTCCCACTGGCGTGTTCGGGCGCTATCGACTTCTCTCTAGATCTCTTGGCTCTCCAACAACGACGCACTCTTTCCTTTACAATCTTCGCAACCTTTCTCTCTCTCTCTCTCTCTCTCTCTCTCTCTCTCTCTCTCTTTCTCGGACTCTTGCTTTCTCTCCCAGTCCAAAGCACACCAGATCGCAATGCCACTCTGCTTTTATACAGATGCTATGTAGTTAGGTACTACATACATATACATATGTACATATGGTGCTGCAAGTGTCCATAGGTGTACAAATATTATATTACATATGTACATATTCGTACAAAATATGCGGTGAGCCCAGGGAATCAATGAAGCGAGGTATGCGACAGGCGAGTTCTAATAGAGATGTGATATGGATATGTCGTTTTCTTTGAAAAAAATTCCTGCAGGTATATTTGAATGCTGTTTTCGAAGGAGAAGTTATGCAGGACAGCCGGAATACAGAAAATATTCCCGCTTAATTCAATACTTATGCAAATACGGAAGAAAACTTATTTGTGGATTAGCTTATGTAATTTTTTTTCTTTACTTGATGAACTAGTTGTCTATCCTTTGGAAGAAAATGACCATGCCATAGAGATTAACATAATTGAAATGTTAAAATGACGGAGCAAAACAGAAATATTCCAGAACAACAGACGCTAGATAGAGGGAGAGGGAGAGATGGAGATAAATGGAGCGTAAGACAGAGAGAGAGAGAGAGAGAGAGAGATACAAGATTATATTTACAGAGAGAGAGAGAGAGAGAGAGAGAGAGAGAGAGAGAGAGAGAGAGAGAGATTGAGAGAGAGAACTAGAAAGCGAAAGATTAAAGAGAGAGAGAGATACGAGATTATATTTACAGAGAAAGAGAGAGACAGATAGACTGATAGAGAAGGTGGAAAATCAGCGTGCTGTAGAAAGGGGTTTGTCAGAGAATTTAAAATCAGTTAATGTTGTCATATCTTAATGATGTATTGAATAAGTAAATAGATAAATAAGAGAGGAGTCAACGAAGGAAAGAAGAATATGTACGAGAGAATAAATGACAAAAGGAAACGACAAGAGGGAAGAAAAGGTCGGCCATCTTCGACTAACGGACGGTTGAACACTCTTCGTGCCTTCGCCCATTCGTTCATCTCCGCCGAATCGAGTTAACTCCTTACAAAAATGACTGTGAGCAACCTTCCGGGGTTTTGGTGGAAAAATAATAAACGAGAACCCTGATTCCTGATTTTTCTTTTTTCAAATTCAGGTTCTATCATGACAAAATTTTCACAACACAATTCAGAATAATTGTGTTACTTATCAAAAACAAAAACCGCAAAATAGCATATAAGACCAAACTTTTTATTCAAAGTCTTCTGAATACCAACATTTACAATGAACTCCTAACGCTTCGTCACGCTTAACAACTGGCAAATCATTAAAAATAAAACTAGACAAAACAAATTAAGCTTCGCACCGACGTAATTACTGGTGCTACAACTTTAGCGCGATTCCACTGAGTTTAATGTTGTAACTGCGAAAGTGGAAAAAAACAAATGCTATTGTGTTTGAATAAGAAGGAACCAAGAGGCTATAATTCTTTAGTTAAAAACATTGGGCGATTAGATAGTTAGCATTATTGGGCGATTAGATAGTTAGGAGAAGGAGTAGAAATAAGGAGTAAGAACATTATAAATAAGTAAAGAATAATGAGCATAGTGGAATGCACAAGAAGAACAGAAACTGATATCATTCCTCTACTTAGTGAGACGGGCACACTTTCCCAAGAGAGCCGTCTTCGTTTCTTCATCCATTTCCTTGAATTCTGCAGACTCGATCACAGCCTTCACAGCCTCAAACAATTCAGACTTTGAAAGGCCATTGTCTGCTCTCCTCTCATTTTGCATTACCGACGATTCGTCATTACAATTCTAACAAGAAGAAAAAGAACACCCACCTTCATATCCTTGATTCGCTCGACGAGGATGTGCATCTCAGGGACGCAGTACTTGCCAGCCAGAAGAATACGCACCGCCATTGTCAGTGTGCAGTCATTCTTCAGCAGCAGCTCCGTGCATCTTCAATGGCCACTTTACTCATGGTTAGAAAAAATAATACAATCAGCGTTAAAATTCGAAATGACTCTTTTCTTAATCCTGAGTCATGTGAAGTTCAATTATTCATCCCATGAACCAGTTGACTGACAATTGGAAACCTTTCAAAACACGAATCGTTGGAAACGCTCACCTGTCAAGAATGAGCGGCATCTGGAACATGTCAGCGAGTTGAGTCACAGCGGCCACATTTTTTTCAGTCACCTCCTCCTTGCCCGGATACACGAGCTCAAGCAGAAGAAAAATGATGAGGAACGATAAGCTGCTAATCGTTGAGAGCATAAAACCACCATTACCTTAAGCAGCTGCTCAAAGGCAACTGGATCGATTCCCTTCAACTCGTTGACTTTCTTCTCCGAATCCGGGAAGGAACCGAAGAATAGAGAGTCAAAGTACGATGAGTGAAGAGCCAGCAGCTGCTTTGCGACGTTGAACTGAAATAAACTATACGTCATATCTTTCATAAAAAGAAGATGCTCGAATTTTATGCGAAGGTTGGAAAATACAATGTTTTGGATGAAACAAATGCAACCAGCCTTCTTCTCTCCGACAAGAACCGTGCCATCAGCGAGTGAGCAATTAGTGGCCGTAAAATCGGGTCGGAGAACCGGGCGGACTCCCTCCATGTCCAGCACTTCTACGCCCACTTTCACATGAATCTGGCCATCGTGAGAAAAGCCTCTATCTCCTGCGGTCAGTGATTTCATCTCCTGGAAAGAAGAAAAGGAAAGCATGCTGGGATTGATGAGGAACCAATAATGATATAACCATTCCCTCCTTTTTCTCATGGTAGGGTAACATTAAAAATAATTAGAGGAAAAAAGATAAAAACGAACGATGAGCTCGTCATGTCCGAGGGCCTTGCCCATTTCCGTGTACAGAACTGGCTGTTCATCATCGACAACAAAATCCACACTGGAAAACACCGTAATATAGAAACATCTGGTTCAATTAATATACAATTAACTAAAATATACATAGATCACAGCCAGATCCATTACCTTCTTGGGAGAAATATATCCTTCCTCCTAAGAGGCTATGCTAAATGCGGAATAAATAACAGTAAATACATGAAGAATCATCGGACCCGTCCTTGAGATAGGAAGTGATGACGAAGCTACGGCTCACTTTGGCCACCCAGCCGAAGCTCGCGCCACTCGCCGGCCCGTCGCACGTGAGAATGACGCGCAAATTCTCATCATTACTGTCGACTCGCACGCGCCACTTCAGTCCACCAATCACGGACATTTCCGAGTCCGTTTCCTCCCCCTCATGAATTTCGTCCAGATCCACCTGAAAAAGGTTTTATCTTACAAGCTTGTTAGCTTGATTAGCTAAAAGCGTAAGTAGGCAACCTTAAAGAGAAAATAGAAGAATATGCAATACCTCGACATCTAAGACACCACTTGAGCAGCTGGTATACACGGAACGACTGTTCTGAACTGCAATAGAAAAGAAAAAGAAGCAATCCTACAAATTATGAAAATCCTCTTACTCTTAGAAATCGATGATGCGCCACTATCGCCAGCAGCCAGCTCGTTTGGCGGTGGAACAGACTCAGATGGCATCGCAGCCCAGCAGAAGGAAGACGGATGAACAAAGCCTAAACCGTAAAGAACGATTCAAGACGAACAAATACACGGCCCACTTCCCCCGCTAATGTTCAGTCATCGTGGGCTGCTAACAGGTGGGAGGACCCTCTAGCCAAATTGCGCCAAAATTTAAATTCGGCAATTCGAGAGCAGAGGCGCGAATTTACTGTAGACTTCAAACTTCATACGGACTCCTGCCGGGAAAAGGCAAATATCAATATCAATCATTCAACCAAACGGTACATTCCACCAGGCATATTATTCATACACCATGCTTTAACCCTGCACCCAAATTTTTATAAATCATCCAATCTTTGTAAATGCAAGACAAAAAAGTGAGAAATCATATCCTCATTTTAGGATTGGTTCAGAG
>CALZFC010000284.1:647500-667500 GCA_945643635.1 Allodiplogaster sudhausi | reverse complement strand
AGAGAGAGAGAGAGAGAGGAAGAGAGTTTAGGTGACGAATGAGCCTGTGGTTATGATGGCCCTGGATTAGGTGCGTGGTGGTTGGTAAAATAAGAAGTGAAATACACACATTGTGTCGCTGTAGCGCGAAAAACCAGAATTTGAATTACATTTGCACTCTTCGGGGTGTAGAGAGCGGGTTGTTATTTTCCGCTTCTTTATGTTCGTCCTGCCAGTGTTGCGTTTTCTGTTTCGTGTTTACCCAATAACTACATTTTTTTTCTCCATGAAAAATGCTTAGGTATCTTTTCACTTCGCGGATATTCATTTGATTTTCCACATGTTTGGAATTAAAACAATTCATCACACGAACTGTTTTTACTGGGCAAGTTCCTGCTTTCTTTCGTTTCCAGCTATTCCTGGTTGCCTTACAGTATCCAACTTTTAACGCTCTTGTCTCAATGATTACTGAAGCGCCAAAAGAAGCGCGTTCAACCTTGTACTTCGTCGTTATTAAAGCATCGTCGTTTTAGCTTTCTGGAATTGTTCCTCCAATTAATTTTTTTTACCTAAAAAGCCCCTTTATTTATCAAAGCACTAAGAAGAATGGAGCGAACAGTGCAGAACGCGCAGCTGGCGACCTCGTCCACCATTCCGATGAGCAAGCGAATCATTGAAGAGAGCGGCGGAGGAGGTGTGCAGATCTTGTATTAGGAGAAAGAAGTAGAACGCCCGACAAGAGCACTCTACAAAACATTTTCAAGTCATGGGAATGAGTCGTTGATCGATATTGAATCTAAATTTATTCTCGCTAAAGTTTTGCATGTTCTTATTTAAGTTTGATTTCGACTGATATACCAACAAAAACAGGAACTGCTCCTTAACTTTTCTAGCATATTTTTTGTTCGTAATATTTTTCGTTCGATTTGCATTGTCCGTCTTTCCAGGCAAGGCCGCTCTTGGCTCTTCCACTCCCAGACGAGCTCTCGGCGATCTACGGAATGGAATTAAGACTCCTGCCACTAACAAAACGGTGAGTTTGATGAATTGGTTGGTTACTATAAAAGATAAGAATCGTACGGTACTTTGTTTCATATAAATCAATTGCTCAAGCTGGTGTTTAATAAGGTGTATTTAGAAGTCTACGAAGATTCCCTCTCTGGCCAGCGTCTTTCGTCCGCCCGTTCCCTCTTCCACGCCGTCTGTCATCCAGAGAAAGTGGAGCAAGAATGCGGATAAGCAAGAGGTGCCTTTTTCAAGTGGAGATTTCATCGCTTCTGTTTTTGTGAAATTTTTATCACTTCGAAGCAATAAAAGAATCAGATTGTTTTGGGGTGTCGCAACCATTAAGCTGCAATAAGTTAATTTCAAACGATTTACTTTCCCTTTTAGAGCAGCATTCATGTGTTCGAGGATGTGAAGGAAGGAAAGGAAAGCAAGGAAGAGGAGGAAGCGAAGGAAGACGACCCGGAGAGTTCGAGGGAGGCCGAACCGGAGAAGGAGCACATTGCTGTGCAAGTTGCCCAAGAAGGTCAGCATGAGGTTATCTTCTAGGGGTGTAGTCACGAATTGTTGCCATTGTTAGATGTCATATTCACTGTTTCGAGCGAAATGAAATACAGAGAACAAGTGGGTTATTAGATGTTTTTTTTTTCATTTAGAAAGTCAGCTAGGCGGAGTACTAAATGGTCCATAAAACTGGAAGATGGTTATGTATGATTGTGAAATCAAGGAATATTTGTTTGAAGCCTTTCTCGAGGACGCCGACGAGGATGACCTGGAGGTGGAGTATCCTTTCGGCGGAGTCGTCCATGGTCAGCATATATCTCTTCTACTTTATGCTATTTGCTAAATATGCAAAGGTTTAAAAAGTTTTATGATAAATAGGTAATTGATTGCAGCGCATGAGGCCGATGAGTTTTTGCCCTCGTCGCGCGAGGTGACGGTTCTGCTTGAGGTTTGTGTGAGAGCAATGAAACTGTTTAGACAATTTGTAAATCTAGCGGTTTGTTTGGGTGCAATTTTACAATTGAAAAAATATACAATGAAGAGATTTCGTCGCTTTTCAGGACGACCGAGCGGAGTCCAGCGAACTGGAGGAGGCCTCGTTCTGCCAGCTGGAAAGGGCATTCGGCCTTGGCGACTCATTCCGAGGTCATTGTGAGTGTGCTGCACTGGATGGGAGGATTACTGTGGATTTCAGTTTTTATGACATGGGACCTTCTTGTACCACGAATGATGCAATGCGATCTCTTCCTTGCAGTTGATTCGCTCAGCTTCGACAATCTGCACTTTGGAGAGAATCGTGGCCCGACCCCTCTTCTCGAGGTATTGTTGAATTTCTCCATTTTAATTTGGAAGCTTTTTTTATTTGAATTTCGAAGATACGGCTTTCGATAATTTTTTAACAATTGCTATAATTTCTTTCGTTTCAGGATACTAATTTGTCGTTCGCAGAAGAGGATCTCGATGGTAATGATTCTTACTGAATTATAAGAAAACTATTTTTATTCATTCCTCCTTATTTTTGTTAAATTATAAGGAACCACTTTTTGCATGTGATCAGAAGAGTTTATGGTTATGATTGAAATGAAAGCTAACAATTAGTTTATTTGTTATCTAACAGTGTGATCAGTGTTTCAATAATTTTCACTTTTGCTCGGGCCTGCCCGAAAAATTAACCTTGAAAATTGAGGATCCTGCCGAAAAAGAATAAAAACACTCAAACTCATCCGATTTCCGGAATATTTTAGGGAAAAAAAGAGCCCGATTCCCGGTTTTTGGTGTAGATTCTTCCGACAACATTTAAGGCGAGAGGGCATTTAAGCATTGAATGTGATTCTCTTTTTGAGCATTGGGTTCGTGCATGTTTTCGGAAATTAAGGTATGGATATCTTCAAATGAAGGTTATGAGTGTCGTATATGTATTTCTTTTAAGATTCTGGCAATTACTGTGAGATGTTCATTCGTGCTCCTCAGCAGGTAACTGACTCAATTCCTTGCAAAGCAGTGGATAATATTATAGCATTTTCTGGTTCCGCAAATACGATGATGAAATGCTGTTTTGTTGCTCCATTAAAACCCATTTAGCTTTAAAAAATATATAAAAGCTAACTATTGTATTCGATTCAGGTGATGGACATGGCGCCGTGGACTTCTCTCCCCGCCCGCCTTCTCCTCGCGCCGCGAATCTTTGAAAGGACTCTCACCATCAACAACAGTCTTCTTGTCAGTTGGAGGAGCAGCGAGAGAAAGGAACGGAATATGCACATAATTGCAATTCGCTTCAGTAAGAAGATATGACTATTTATACATTGAATTAGGTTAAATATGGTTTAAGAAGTACCCATTTATTATTAAAACAGATCGTACATTTAAAACGTGACGTTTTATATATCTACCACCCGATGATTAACGTTTAGGATGATTCTGCGTTCGAAGATCTGCCCGCAGAGAATGCTGCGTGGCCGGTCTCGTGGCGCGACGGTGAGAAGCTCCTTCTTTTCATTTTCAAACCAGACAAAGTGGGCGGGAAAGATAATTTCGATGCATTGTTCACTTTCTTCAGAGGAAGAGCAGACACTCGCGGCGATGATTGATGAGCGGGAGCGGAGGGTAGGAGAAGTCATTCTGGTTGATGATCGCGAGGATAACTTGGATGGTAGGTGTTTCTCTCCCTTTCGGTCTCTCTCTCTTTCTCTCTTTCTCTCTCTTTCTATCTGCTTCCATCTTTTTCCCCTTTCAACTTTCTATTTGTCTGTGTTGCCTTTCTTCTTTTCCAGACTATCTTCCTCCTGACGTCCTCGTTGCGAGCTGCCGCACGAACGCCTCAGAAGACCGACAAAGCAGCATCGAAGGGGCCCTCCGCTACTGAGACCCCCCTACCAGCTTGAACTTAGACCCCTTTCCTCTGATCTCTTCCATTCCCAGACTCTATCACTGCCACAGTATTATATGCAGCTTCCTACCTCTTCTCATATCCTATCCCTCTTCATCATCTAACTGACCCCCTTCTAGAAAACTGTACTATTGTCCTTGTCCATTTCCTGTATATGCGAGGCATTTACTAGGCTCTCTATTGGTAATCTTTCTTCCAACTGCCTCATTTAATTTCCCTTGGCACCATCGTTCTCTTCCATCATTCACTCTGCGCCTCTCAGCTGCGTCATCTCAGGAGTTTGCAGCTCCCTTATTTCTTATATTCGGCTTATTCATAGATTTGTGAGATCTCCCATTCTTATCTCTTTCTTTGCACCTCCTTTCTGTACCATCGCTTTCTACACTGTTTGGAAAACTACCTCGATCCTGTATTTTTTTAAAGAAATATCTTTGTATGATGAATGGAAGTTGTGTTCTTTTTTATAGAATTGATTGCTCATGTATTCCAGCGCAGTACACAGAATAAACTGGCAAGTGCACGTTTGGATACGGTACTTTGGAAATGGGAGAATCAGTGATAATTTGGTAGCTCCTTAGCACGACACTTCGAACATCGTTAGTTTAAATTGGAAACGTTAGTGTAAAAAAAAAAAGAAGAAACAATGAATACAGAGGGTATGGAAGTCGTAAACACCACGATGTGGGAGCTAACGCTGCATAGAGTAGCCCGACAGTAGGCAATGGGAGAGGGTCTGACAATGAGAATGGGAACGGTCTATTGAACAAAAAGGAGGATACGAATGGAAGGAGTTGAGTAGTACATATATCACACTGTGTGTATTTCGGCAGCTCACTTTCACTCTGCCTTCCTCTTTCTTCTCTCTCTCTCTCTCTCTCTGTCTCTCATCTCTCTCTCTCTCTCTCTGTCTCTCATCTCTCTCTCTGTCTCTCTCTCTATCTCTCATCTCTCTCTCTCTCTCTCTCTCTCTCTCTCTCTCTCTCTTTCAGTCGCTTTATTTCCCTCTCTCTCCTACTATCAATCTATTTCTCTCTCGCTCATTCTCTCTCTCTCTCTCTCTCTCTCTCTCAAAAGTTGTTTTCATTTTCTCCTTGTTCCAGTTTCATTCTTACATGCCCTCATATTCGCTCACAAAATATTTCTCGTCTTCCAAATATCTCCGAATTAATCTGCGCCAATCTTTATTGCACGATTCCCGTGCAGTCACGTACAAGACGAGTCAAAACAAAGGATGCAAAAGCATTGTCCAAGAACGAAGTCAAGATTGTGAAAGGGAGATTGAGGAGTGAAAGAGGTATAGAGAGACAGAGAGAAAGAAAGAGAGAGAGAGAGAGAGATCGACAGTGAGAGATATAGATAGAGAGAGAGAGAGACAGAGAGAGAGAGAGAGTTGATGATGCACAGAATATTCTAGCTAAAACGGCAAATGAGAAGTCTGTTTTGGAACGCCTACTTTCTCGTATTCAGCTGTTTTTTTTTTACCTTCAAAATATTACATCGATAGCTCTTTCAGCGATTTTCTTTATTTATGCTTAATAACATAAAACGTCTCAAGCTATATGTTGTATCTGTTTAGAAGAGTATTTTTTTTTACTGCTTCCGACACATGGAGAAGGCTCTCGTGCACCAGCAGCAGGAAGAACTTATCTTTTACGATCAAAGCCAGACAAAGCTGCTGGATGACGGGCCCATTTCGAGATATCATAAGTTTCTGTTCTTTCTAGATTCTTTGCTCTTTTAGATCTCGATTAATACGCACAAAAAGGTTACAATAGATTAAGCATCAGCCATCTGAACAGTTACACATTTTATTCAATTGTCTTCTAAGAAATTCTGAATTACATACTTCCAACGATCTTACTGATGACAAATATTGACAAGATAAAGTTATCCTGCTTTGTTGGCACTTTTCAACATCTGTGGTTGAAATTCGCTTAGATTCTGTAGTGTCTGCTCCCGCCCTCGCTGCTACCTTCTCCTGTCCGGCCTGGCTGTTCTGCTGCTGCTGGCTGCGCAGAGGCAGTTGCCTCATGTCCCGGCCAAGCGGCCATTCGAAGCTGTTCAGACTACGACGACCACGGCGACCACTGAGGCTGTCACGGAGAGCACCAAAGCCATGACACCCATGGAATTTCCGCCGTTAGAGAGGAGAGAGAGACAGAGAGAGAGAGAGACAGAGAGAGAGAGAGACAGAGAGAGCGAGAGAGAGACAGAGAGAGAGAGAGACAGAGAGAGAGAGAGACAGAGAGAGAGACAGAGAGAGAGAGAGACAGAGACAGAGACAGAGACAGAGAGAGAGAGAGACAGAGAGAGAGAGAGACAGATTGAGAAAGAGAGAGAGAGATTAGGAATCCGTTATGTAAATTATGAGCTCCGGCGTCGAGATAAAATGTATAAAAAATTGATATTCATTCAGAGTTGACCCCTACCCAACTCTGACCCAAGAAGAGATGCGTGACGTCTGTCGCGGAGAAAACGCCGCCGAGTGTCCGCCGCCACTCAGAACGATGTGGTCTCTCTATCGGGTCCCTTTTCATATTTTAAAATCTCTTCATCTCAACAAGTCTTCTACATCAGCTATACTCACTCTCTTGCTCTTACACACACTCTACTACATATCTCTCTCTCTCTCTCTCTCTCTCTCTCTCTCTCTTCAGACGTCAGCCCCCTCGTACCCTCTGACAGTCTGCGCAATCGAGAAGAGTCTCTCGACAGTACTCACTGGCATCGCTTGTTTCCTCCGAAATTCGACAGCATTCCGATCGGCAAATCGAAGTGTCACTACGGACGTATATAACACGCGGTGCAATTTTCCCACTTTCTTGTCGATATTAATTAGTGTCTCATGTATGTACATAAACATTGCTATCCATTATTTTTATTCTATATTTTTTGCAGCTTCTGCGGCTCGTCGAACGAGTACAAGTACAGAGATGACGTGATGGCGACGCTCTCCCAACTGCCCGCCCCCTCCTCTTCCACTCCACAGCGGCAACTTCATCTCACTGTTGTCAGGAATCCATTCGATCGATTCGTCTCCGGATACGTCGACAAGTGCATGCGGTCTGTACCCTTCTCTCCCTCAATCTTTCCTCTCTACTCCCTCTT
Organism: Allodiplogaster sudhausi; assembly: GCA_945643635.1. Lineage (NCBI taxonomy): Eukaryota > Metazoa > Nematoda > Chromadorea > Rhabditida > Diplogasteridae > Allodiplogaster > Allodiplogaster sudhausi. The sequence continues at coordinate 660,515 of CALZFC010000284.1, read as the reverse complement.
GCTATATGTAGCTTTCTCTCTCTCTCTCTCTCTCTCTCTCTCTTCCTCTCTTTCTCTCTCTCTCAATCTCCCTCTCTATCCAGAGAAGGAGCCTGCTACTCGTGCTTCCCTGGCGACGTCCGTTGCTTCCTCAAGACGGCCATCAAGCGAGCCAAGCAGTACGCAGCCAACAATGGCAGTGTGTTCATGGGATACGAGGATCATAACGTTTTCCCTCAGAGCTGGTTAGAGACGAAGAGAGAGAGAGAGAGAGAGAGAGAGAGAGAGAGAACGATAGCGGGAGAGCGAGTGAGAGTGAGAGATCGGGAGATTCTGAGAGATGTTTTGTGCATGGATATTAGAAAAAAATTGGACAACAGTGTCAAACGAATACTCTGCCATTACGCGATCACATTGCAGGTATTGCGAATTTCGTGATCACTACACAGAATACGCGGTTGTCAAGTACGGCGCCGACGGAGCAGAGAAGGTGAACAATTCTAGTTACTAATGCCATATACATTGCATTCTATTTTGAGATTAAGAGGGACTCTGCACAGAGGAAATAGATGATAATAATGTGTTAATCTTTAGGCTGCAATGATTCAAAAAATCACTGAGCTCTTAGTGTCGATAGGAGTTGAGAACGACAAAATTCAGGTTAGAAACGGTGTCCATGACTTTTTATATATTGAAAAATCTGATCGGGAACAGTACAAATATCTCCGAGCGCTGATATTCTCTTATTCACTCTTTCTAGTTCATCTCCGATTCTATGACGAACAGTATCACCGCCCATGCTACGCGAGGGGACAATGACACTGAGAAGGTTGCTGCTCTCTTTCTCTAAACCTCTCTATCTCTCTCTCACCTCTCTCTCTCTCTCTCTCAAACTTTCTAATATATCTCCTACACGCTTTGTCGTACTCTTTCTCTCTGTTCATCTGTCCCTTGTCCCTCACTCAGGATCAGTCGTTCTCAAGTATTCCTAGAGTTGACAATATCCAAAAAAAATTCCGAGCCTTAAAAAAAGCATGTTGACTTGCCAGATTCGCCGAAAGATCTTACGGATGAAGCCGATCATGAAGCTGCTCCTCCAGCTGACCTACTACGACTACGAGTACTTTGGCTTCCCCTTCCCTCCCTCGGCAACTCTTTTTGACTAACAACAATTTGAGATGTCTAATTCAAGCCATGTTTTGAAGGTAATAAATAAGTTAGATCACATAAGTTACTCGCTCAAATGTGCACACGTGAGCAGTGCTTGGTATAAAAACATTCCATGCATGATCGACATCTGTGCAGATTTCAACGGTTGGACAATGAAATTGACTTCACAGCTTTCCAGTTTACCAGGGCTTCTCCCTTATGATTGTTTTATTTTGAAAATTATTTATTCCATGTTTTCACGCACTATAGAGGTTAAAAGTTCAACTTACTTGATATATAAAAGGGCCATTTTCGTGCAAAACATTCATTTCAACTTCCTTGTTCTTCGGTGGTTGGCTGCCACTCAACGAGTCTCCAGCCACCTTCCTTGCTGCTAAGAGTCGTCTTGTGTTGTTGCTGTCATGGCAGCTGAGCTCGATCAGCCCAAGCCTGGCACAAAAGTCAGTCGCAGGCTAGGCTCCGCCCACCCGTCCTTAAAAATGTTTAGTAAATCAAGCTATATTTACTAGTTCAAACATGCAATGGACCATGATTTCAGAAGCCTTGTTCTGCCTGCGATGGAGGCGACAAAGGCGAGCTTCAGTCTCTGAGAAAGTGCGGCCATGCAGTCTGCTCAGGCTGCATCTTCGAGCATCTCAAGGTAAAATTTCCTCAATCTATCCTTTTTGTAATAATAATAAAATGAGAGTCAAATGAATCTGTCCAATCACAGAAGAAGATCCTCGGCCGGAAGCAAGTGGCCATCGGGTGCCCCGCCAAGGAATGCAAGAAGAAGATCCACGAGAACGACATCCGCATTGCACTGCGTCCAAACGAGGTCAGATCTCGTCCTTCCCTGTAAATGAAAATTAGCTAACTGACAGGATTGTGGAAGGCCTGTCAGCACGCCTGTCGATCAGCCTTCCAAAAGCGCGCAGGAAGGCTTACTGGCAGGATTGTTTCGTTAGGTGCACCAGGCATTATTTGTAAATGTAACCATGCACCTTCCCATTCATCTTCACTTTAGTTTGTATATTTCACTTTGTATTAAACACAATTCAGAAGCACACTTTATATCGCGCGTCTTTCTGAGATCCAATTTACAGCAATAAAAACACCTATTTTACAAGAAAGACAATCTAAAAGTGAACGCATGGCTAAGGTTCTAAGCAATATTATACAGGGAAAAGCAGCGAACACACGACATAGAATGAAGGGGGAAGGAAAACCAACAACATACTTTAAAAAAGCGAGAAGAGGGGAAAGGATGGCCGGCCACAGCTTCTTCGCAATTTTTCCGCGGTGGGCAACAAATGCAGCAAGGACGAAGTTGTGGGCTCTCCATCGTTCCTTTGCAGGAAGGTCAAGGAGACTCAATAAGAGTGGAGTTCCGCTTCGCCTGGAATGAATACAAGACTTATTTCATTTACTAGGTTAGTCAACTAACTTGCTCCTCTTCCCAAACGGGAAGGAGTCGCAGTGCACTGCCAGCGACAAACGAAGAGTTCCTTTATTGAAATCCTCCCGTGATTCCATTCCTCCAAGAATGTCAGTGTAGTCGCAGACATCACCACCTTCGTTCAGAATGAGCCCGGCCTTCGTTTTCAACATTCTTCTGTGCTGCTTGACTAACAACTGCATGTTGGAGCGGACAATGTGCTAAAAAAAAGACCATAGTACTGTGAGTGCAACGAAATACAAATGAAACCTGAAGTTGTTCCCGGATATTGGCATGGACAACTGTCACTCGTCCTGCTCTCATATTACTCGGAGAAGATGTGCTGAAGTTAAAAAAAAAACTGATTTTTCAAACAAAAATTCAGAAAAGAATAGTAACCCGCAAGAGTCGCTGCAGAAGGAAACTTCGTTCGGGAGTTCCTTGCAACACACGCGGCAGAAGTGGCAGCACCTGTCGATGAGCCTCGTTCTCAGGGACTCCAAGTAGCCGTCTGCCAGAGCGTAGTTCCTGTCTACGTCAGCAAAGCGGGCCCGCAATGCGGAAACATCTTAAAACAACGGTGCATGCTATTTCAACTTTTAATATCAGAACTTACGTCGCTGAGATGAAGACTGCAAAAGCATCATAGAGTCTACGAGGATTTCGGGGGTCGCCTGTTCATCTACAGAAAAACAAGCGATCGAATAGCTAGACTCTTCCTTTAAACTACGAACCTGAGACAGACGGCAGGGGTGACTCGCTACGAGCCCTCACCGGCGACGTTCTGGCAGGTGAAGGCGGAGTTGCGCTTGGCTGAGGAGATGGAGTGCGATGAGGCCTTCGAGGTGCGACTTGATTAGCAAGCCGTAGCGCCGCCCGAAACGAGCCGGCATACTTGCTCTCGATTTGCATCTAAGAGAATAATGAGCATATAATTGGCCGAAAATAACAAGCGCATGATAATGAGAACCATTCAGTCACAAATTTACCGTCTATAAAGCAAACCTGTTTGGTTACTGCCGCTCAAGATCGGGAGGGAGAGCGGAAGAAGAGCAGTACCTGGCAGACAACACTCCGGCTTCTCCTCCCTCGACACACACTTTTCAGGCGGGTAGACAACGAGAAAATTCTGAAAAGCAACATCCTACCCGAGAAGTTAAACGCGTCGAATAAAAAGAGAATACTCCAAATAACGACAAAATAACCCAATCATCTAAAATAGAAGGAAAACTTAGACTACACACACCTCTGATTGCGCTCCTTGAAATCCCTGAGCAGCGCCTTCGGTCGAGAGATGTCCTTGCCAGCCTGCAGTGTGAGTATAAAAGTAAGTGAAACAAACTAATTTGCATTAACATTTATTCAATATTAATGGGAGTGTTTTTCTAACAAGAAATAAATACCCTGAAAGAAAGTGGAGTATTGAGATTTTTCCTTCAAAGCAATTCCATCGTTTAATAATAAAGGCAAGCATAATAAAAGTAAACAGTAAACTGCTTCATTAAACATTGAGAAATCACATTTCATTAACCGATAGCTTTGGTGGAGAAAGAGACGAGGCGAGGCGACAAAACAACAGCGACTCGAGATGGAGCGATGAGAAGGAGTGCGAGGAACTCTTCGCAGTGCTTGCTGAGCAGCAAGGTGCCGCGCGAAACGTGCCTGTATAATTGCTATCTGTCTAAAGCGAAATAGGCATCTAATTAAGAGCAAAATGCATGGTAATCAGAACATGGAGGAGAACACGGCAAGGAGAACATTGTTTCAAAAGCAACTATAACGACAACGAAATTATCGCTCCCGAGATGACCGCTACCGCGACCGCGTCGCAACCTGTTAATTAGCCTTCCAAAACCTACTGATAGGCCTTCCAAGCGAAACTCCTTCCATTTAGCATTCCACTTTTTACAATCCTACCAGTTAGCCTTTCCGGTGTGCGCAATCTTTTCAGTTAGCCTTCTTTCGGGCAAACTCCTGTCAGTTAGCCTTCTTGTGCCAACAATCCTACCAGTTAGCTAATTTTCATTTACAGAGTTCGTCTCATGATCCCATCCTCTCCCTCCCTCCATCCCCCTCTCTCCCTCTCTTTATCCCTCTCTCATCTATTCCTCTCTTTCTACGTTCAGTCTCTCCCTTTCGACTCGCCTGCTTCGTGCGAACGCCGCTGCCTGCAGTACACGCATGATGAGAAGTCGATTGTCTCTGCCCTGAAGAAGGAAGGGGAAGAGTATCGCCGCTGTCCGCTCTGCACGGTTCTTCTTCTTTTTCAAAGCTTGCCGCCAACAAGGAAGGAAGATGAAATGCATCAATAGAATAGCCGTAATATTGAGGCGGTCTACACGAGCCTGGACGAGATGGGCGGCTGCCACTTCGTGGAGTGTGCGAATCTGAGATGCAAGTGCACATTCTGCTGGCAGTGCGGCGCGGTCGTCAGCAACTTCAACCACTTCATTGGTGGTATGCGGCTATTGTTGCCTAATCCAAGGCTTGCCAAACCACCTTCAGTCTATCTCTCCCTCTCTCTCGTCTCTCTCACCTGATCTCCCACCTCATTCTCCCTCTCCGTCTCTCCGTCTCTCTCTCTCCCATAGTCTCGATCTCTTCGTCTCTCCCTCTTCCATTCTGTTCAGAAGGATCCTGTCAGCCGACCTTGAACGACGTGTACTGGCAGTTCTGGCCGGTGCGCGTGTTCCTCCTCGGCGACCGCACGACTCTCCTCTGCCTCTCTCCCTTCGCAATCGGGCTGCTGCTGGTTTCTTTTTTTGTTTTATCAATTAAAGTTTTTCTTATCTAATAATTTTAAAGCAAAAACTAGGATGAACCAAAGTGGCCTAGCGATGTGCTCTCACAGCCTCCTTCTCTTCAGTTCGTCTTCCCCGTCTCCACCGCCCTCCTCCTCCCGTTCTTCGTCTGTCGCCATCTCTACACATCGGCCACAAGGCGCACGACGCTGGTGCTCATGGACGAATACGCCTTTCTTATCGTCAAGGTTCAGCTCTCTCTCTCTCTCTCTCTCTCTCTCTCTCTCTCTCTCTCTCTGCACTCTCTTCTCTCTCTTCAGATGGTTTTGGCTGTTCTTCTCCTGCTCCCCGTCGGTATGCTTCTGGGAGGTTGCAGCTGCGTCTCTGCCATCATCATGACTATTCTCTACATTTACTCCCTCTCGGAAAGTGCATACGGCGGCCCCGAAAAGGTACTTTTTGAAGTGTATATATATACGTATGTATATTGGAATGGCCTTGACTATCCATAAGGTTCCCTGATCCTCTCAAGAGTCCTGCTCTCCTCGGCCTGTCCCTCCATTTCTTTCATCCCCTGATTATCCGTTTAAAAGATGAAAACAAGAACTTTATTACCTGCTCAATATTTTTAAAAGTAGATTTCTTAAGCTGCTTAACTCGTGCCTCCTCGACTTCCTCCTCAAGCACTGCGGCCTGCCTAGACTCCGCGTTCTCCGCCGCAAGCAGGAGGAACGGTCGAAGGCGGGGGCCGACGCCACGAAGCAGAAGCCGCCCGCGCCCTTCTCGCGTCCGCTGCATGCGCCCGTCGACCCGGATGCCTTTGTCTCCGACGTCTACTCCAGAATGCCCCTCCACTTGCTCCAGCGTCGCCTCATCGACCTCGCTGGCGGTGGAGACTAGCGTCTTTTTAATCTTCAAGGCCTTCTCACCTTTCTCTTCTGTTCCTTTTCCCATTTCTCTGCTGTTTAGATAAAACAATAATCTTTACGTACATGGCATTTTACATTCCATAAATCAATCATTCTACGAGATCAGCATGCTATATTTCTTTTATTCGGCTAAAAGTCACAGGAAATAGGGCTTCGGTGGCTTGAAGCCGAACAGCTTGTAGTCGTAGTAGAGATATTGCATAAGAAGCCGCAGATGCTTCGGACTCGCCAAGATCTGCTTTCGAACCTCAAGACTAAGATCATAGAAGCTGACTGGAGGAAACAAATGTATAATTTTAAAAAAAAAGTTTAAAATTTATATATAAATGAAGTGTAACCACCGAAAAAAAAGAAGTAAATTGCACGTTCAAATTGCCGCGGCTGTCCCTGTGCTAAACATCTCTCATTCTTTCTTGTTATTTTGCTGGTAGCAGAATATTGCGCACATTTGTTTCGGTGGTCGCCCTTCTTTAATTTGAACTATTCTTACGATATCTGTGAAGTGTGAACCGTGAGTTGCGTGTTGCGAAGGCGTATTCAGAGCGGTCTTAATCTCCTAAATTGGAGTCTTATTTAGATGCTTTTTTTTACTGAGTGCCCTTATTGTTAGTTGTTTTTGTAAACGTCAAGATTGACTTCAATGAGTGGAGCCTCAACGCCGGCAGTCTCCAGAGCCACTCCGAGCTGATTCGCCATCGACTCCTGAGCTGTTCAAAATGTGCAATCCTAATCGCAATATCAATATGTAATGCGTGTACAAATTCTAGAAGGCACCTAACAAATAATGCCTTCTCCAATTCGTGTTTTTTTCGTGACTCGAAAAAAGGTGAGTCTAGATTGCCCCATCCTGCAGCTTTCTGGCTGTAAGGAAAGTGCTCGTTTAGTTCACCTTCGCTTCCCCTTCAACTCCGTAGCGGACGATTGTATACTTGCTCGTGAATTGCCGAAAGTTGCAATGCCTACAAATAGTAGTAAACGGGATCCATCTCTTCAGTATTTTTCCTTGTCACCTTTTCTGCCTTACCCGTGCTTCACGAAAATGTAACACTTCTAACCAATTCTGCGGCAGTGCATGAAAGTCCTCGTAGTAGATGAGGAAGGAATTGCTGTTGCGAGCAAAGTTGTGCGCGTTCTTGAAGGCCATCTCGATGTAGCAGCCGACATCGCCGCGCTTGCACGCGCCGTCGTAGCAGCGGTTCTCTCTGCAAGGGAGGGGAGGCTGGCCGAGTGCTAGGAGATAAGATCTTTGCAGTGGAAAGCAGATTCGGTGCGCAACAGAAACTTGGATTCGACAATATAACTGTTTCAAAAATTGCCTCATCGCTAATCGTAATAAAAAGTAAACAGAAATTTATATGTATAACCGCATACACAATGCACTTGTCAACGAAACCAGAAATGAAGCGTTCGAAGGGATCTCGAACGATTGCAACGTACACGGGCTTGCCTTTAAATCTAGAAGAGCATACTTCATTTTGGATTCTGCAGATAATTACGATTTTTTAAACTACATTTATTTTGTTGCATTTTGGAGTAAAACCATACACTAAAGAAGCAGCGCCCTTCTTCATGAGCTCTTTTGCGACCCGAGAACGATTCACCATGAACTTCCTCGATTCAACCTCCATCTGGTTAATGAAGGTGTACTCGTTCACGCCGTAGCAGAAGCTAAGAAAATTAAAGGAATGTAAATCTAAGGAAGAAAACGAGAGCAGACAGAGAGAGAGAGAGAGAGAGAGAAGAAAGAAAGTGAAAGTTGAAAGAGAAGAAACCGATCATCAGTCTGCATGTCCGAAGTGATGCTTCGGTTGGCTGCTCGGAATGCATTTGCATCGTGTAAGAAGCAAGCGATGCCTGTCAGAGCTGTTGACATTGACTTCTCAATTCCGCAGACCGAGAAAGGGTAGGCAGGCAGAGCGGACTACAAGAGGGAATATTGAAAGGAGAGACAGACAGAGAGAGAGAGAGAGAGAGAGAGAGGAGGAGGAGGAAGAAAGAGAGAGAGAGAGAGAGAGAGTGAGAAAGAGAAAGAGAGAGAGAGAGAGAGAGGAGGAGGAGGAGGAGGAGGAGGAAGAAGAGAGAGAGAGAGAGAAAGAGAAAAAGAGAGAGAGAGAGAAAGAGAGAGAGAGAGAGAAAAAAAGAAAGAGAGAGAGAGAGTTAAAATTAGAGATAAATAATTATATAAATAAATGATTGTTAGAACTCTGCTGAAAGAGAAGATACCCGATAGAGACCCGGAATGCCCTTGTACGGTGGGACGCACTCAAGCGGATGCTTCCAGCCTTGCGCGCAGGTTGAATTGGTCCTGGAAAAGAAATATGTATTTTGTTTCTACTGCTAATTGAGACATAGACACTTGAGAATTATTTTACATTTAACGTCTAAAATATATTTAAAATAAAACTTTTATTTTATTATGGAATGCATTTTGTTCACAAGTAATTTAGAACTAACCTTGACTTCATCAAAGGGCCTGACAAATGGCACAGTCTTCAGTGCGTCGGCCGCGCTGTCGCCAGGGTAGAAGAGGGCGTCCCGGAAGCAGTAGAGGAGAGCAGCGGCAGAGAGCGACAGCAGCAGCACGAGGCGGCCTGCCCTAGACTTGCTTGTCCTCTCCACTGGCGGTCTCACTACGAGACGAGACACGCTTCTCGAGTCGGCTAGCATCTCAAACGAGAACCAATCAATCATATTTTGTATTGATAGATAATTGCTCAAGTACAAGAGGTAATTATGGTACAGGGGTGAGTTTTGTAATGGCCGTATGAAACAGGGAGGGAGAAAGAGCGGATGTTTGCTTGTTTACATCAAATTTCTTCCTTTTCCTTCCTTCTTCTTTGATCTCCTACAGGTTCTTCCTCGAACAATCTGCGATTAAATCAAAAGCCCGATGCTGCAATTTGTGCAATTGAAATACCATCATTCGCTTTCTCCCAGCGCCTGGGACTAGAGATCCTTATCAAACTCGACAGAAATGCTCACTCAGCTTGTTTCCTCTTTCATTTTCAGCACTCTTCGTAGGAATACGATTAAACACACAAACACTTTATACATTAAACATGGGCGGGGGGAACGCTCCTTGAGATGGAGATGTGAAGGGGCGGAGCTAAGCTGGACGAAGGGGGCCGAGCTAGGCAGGACGAAGAGGGCGGAGCTAGGCAGGAGAGGGTCACTTGGCCTCCGGTTCTTTCTGTGGACACAGCTCATTCACGGCTGCGACTTCTGGAAATCATTTTTGAAACTTCTGAATACAATTAATATTTTGAAGAGGCTACAAAAGTCACCAAATAAAAAAAACCTTTTGCGCGACTCCGGAGCGAAGCTTGAGAAGCACGGGCACGAAGTGAGACAAGTCATTGTTGCTCTGCAGGGCAGCCACGACGCTGTCGATGTGGGGAAGGCACTGAATTTATTTAATATTGTAAAAAACCCGCAAAATACTCTCAAAATCTCGCCAAAAAAACTTCAGTTGACCTCGCTGAGAGTTGCCAGCTGCGCAGACTGGCCTCCGCTATTGACGCTGTTGCCGTCCAACGCCAGAATGGACGAAGTAGCGGGGCCAGCCGAAGAAGAGTGGGCGGAGTCAGAGGACTCGGCGCTGTGACCGCTAGAGTACCCAGTGGAATTCTGTGTGAAAGAAAAGGTGGTAAAGTTGAGATGAGCCGATAACAAACTAATTAGTCTCTAAAATTAGAATATAAAATCCCGAACATTCTTCTCTGAGTTCCCGCCTCGCAGTGGCTGCTTCTGAGTAGAGGAGACGCACTTCTGGAATGTTTCTCCATTCTAACTATTCTAATTCAGCAACTCCCATGACTTAAAATATCTTTTTACTTACTTTAAATTCCAATAAAGATAATAATAAATTGAACCTTCTCCTCCTCGGAGAGCTCTGGGATGACGACTGCGCTGAGTTGAGGAATGGCGACGGAAGAAGTGGAACTCGCTGTCTCCACAATACTATTTGAAAAATTTTTTTTTTTGAATTGGACCATGGTTTTCTGTCTTTACTTCTAGGTTATCAAAAAGATTGTGTCTATATTGAGTTGGAGGGCACTTGTACAGGTTGAAAAAACCCGTTCTTTCTAACGGCGAAAGAGATTTTCAGAAAATCGTTTGGAAATGAGCTGTAAAGTTACATTGTCGTAGTTATTGGGGATTTTTTTGAGGTCCGAAAAAACAATTTACTAATTATTTTTTTTGTATTGGTGTACAAATATAGCATATCTGTATAGAATCGACTGGAGAACAATCGTACCTTGTTTCTAGCTCAAGTAAAAGATTCCCTGGTAGGATTGGGCTGTTTTAAATTTTGATGCGTGACAGGGTTGAGGGGTTTCAGCCAGCTAAATAGCATCAGTTAGGTGTGCCAATTCAGTTTAAAACCAACTTCAACTAGGTAAAATTGAATGCTCTTTCATATGAAGGCAAATCTATTGCGCGCTCTGATCTTAAAATATCAGAAACTGGCCAGAAGTTGCCAACTTCTAGACACCTAAAAAGGTTTTTTGCTAAAATGATGGTGAAAAAGTAAAAATGGCGCAAAAATCATATAGTCCTTTGTTGTTAGTTTTAAAAAGACAAATCGAATGATCACAACATTATTGTTTTTCGTTGAGTTTTAAGCGATTTATGCCAATTTTCCATGTTCGCAGTTTGAGCAAGTGTGAATGTTCAGGCTGAATTAGGTATCCATTAGGTGCTCCAATCCTTTAATGAACCATTGTTCTTGGGGTAGCAAATGCTCCTCTTTCACGTGGTATTGTCGTTAATGCGCGCTCGTAACGTTTTGGGTCCCAAACCTCGTCACCGAAATATTTGGGTGCCAATATGACCTACTAAATGATTTTTTTCAAAAAAGGTTATTAGAGATGTTTTATGCCCCAGTTCATGCTCTACATAACGAACGTTTCAAAATTCAATTTGGTTGAGTTTGAAGAAAGTTATGGTAACTTATATCATTTCCACATTTCGAGGTACTGTACATAAAAATTAAAATAAATTTTTGAAAAAAACCTTTTTCGGATCCTCATAGGGTGCTACAGTAACCTTTCAAAGGAAATTTAAATCAAAAAATATTTTTGTTCCCTGCACCACCTTAATACACCCATGGTCGGTTCTCTCAGACAGGCTCTCTTTAACTGAAAAGCCACAAAGAACAACTCAGCGAAATGAAAAAAATCTGAGTTTTTTTGGCTTGTAAATCTTTTTTTTTCTAAAAATCGACATAAACCTCTTCGTGACCTGCAAGCACTCACTTAGATCACTCTTTCTGCCACTTTCTCAATCTCTCTCTCTCTCTCTCTCTCTCTCTCTCTCTACCTCTTTATCTCTGTCTCTTCTCTGTGTTTCTCTCTCTCTCTCTATTCCCTTTCTCTATCTCTTTGTTTCTCTCTTACGTCAAATACTTGTAAGCACCTCACCTTCATAAACAAATTCACTGAAAGAACAACTCACAATCAGCGAAATGAGCATCAAGAAATCCGAGTTAATTGGCATCTGAAATTTTTAATTTTTTACCCAGCCGGTTTCAACTCACTGTGTTTTAGAGGAACCATAATGTCATTTTTTTAATTTGGCCGATTTTCTTATATCCGATTTTATGAATGTTTACAATGTGTGTGATATTCAAATGACATGAGAAATCATGCAAATGCTGGGTATAAAAGCGCTGAAAGCGAGCTGTCTTTGTCACTTCTATTGCATTTCTTCCGACTAGCTGGTCGGGTCTCCTGCTTCTGTCCCTCTTTTCCTTGATCTCTCTCTCTCTATCTTCCTCTGAGATGCCGTCTTCCCGTTCCTCTGCTGCCTCTTCGCTCGTTGTGCGCGGGCATGACAACGGGAGTAACGAGGACGACTGCCTCGCACGAATTCTTCAGGTTATTCTTTATTATCTTTTTTTAATTCATTAATATCATATCTGTAAAACGTATTTAAGGCAGGAAAACAAAATAAAAACACATAATATTTAATGATAAAAGAATTTGCAGTCAAAGCTGACGGCGGCGGACGCGCGAATCGCCGCCATCCGCTCGGCCGCGCTGAAGGCTGAACTGCTAGAGAAGCACGTGACGAGGGTGCAGCTCAGACTGAGGGACGAGATCAGGAGGGTCAGGCAGGCCAAGCAGCGACGGGTTAGAGGAGATAGCGACTGGATGAGAGTCAATCACTGGGGAACATCAATGTCCATTTACGTTAAAGAGAAGTTATTGCAAGAAATCTACATGACATAAATCTTGACAAAAAAGTTTCTGTAAAAATTACTGTTTTCTTGCAGAATCGCCGTGATGAAAAGAGCAGCGGCAAGAGCGAGCGAATCAGCGATGAAACCTCCTCCGATAATGAGGTCGAAAGGAAAAGTCACTTGGCTTTCTTGAAAGCCATCGAAGAACGCTTTGGTTTTGTTAGCTGGCACACTGTCAGCTGACAAAAATATTCTGTATCTCACTCTCTCATCTCTCTATCTCCTCTCTCTTTATTTCTCTCTCCCTTACTCCCTGTCTCTCTCTATTCTCTCTCTCTCTCTTTCTTTCCCTCTTTTTCTCTCTCTCTGTTTCTCTCTCTCACTCCCTCTCTGTTTCTCTCTCTCACTCCCTATCTTTCTCCCGCCTTCCCTCCCTCCAGGACTGCCCATTCGCCGTCAAGTTCGGCCTGCCACACACGGCGTGCTGCGCCTTGCCGAAGCGGCACGTGAGACGCAGAAGGCAGAGAGACGAGGCTAAGACAGCGAGTTCCACTTCTTCCGTCGCCATTCCTCAACTCAGCGCAGTCGTCATCCC